>PIJE02003835.1:0-20000 GCA_002895965.2 Coryphaenoides rupestris | reverse complement strand
CTCTCTCTCTCTGATCAATTGTTACTCCTGGCCTTTTCTCCCTCCCAGCCCTCCCTCTCTATAGTTCCCTTATTTCCCTTTACTTCCCCTTTGAAGGCTGCTTAGCTCCTGCTCTCTCACTCTCACTCTCTCTCCCACCCTCCCTCCCACTGGGGTCGTTAATGGCATTCGGGGGGGGGTTGGCGTTCCCAGATTATTGATACAATGTTTTGCTGTCCCAACAATGGGGGGACAAACGGCTCCTGAGATGCACAAGGGCTCTCTGGGAACGCCACCGGCACGATCGGAATGTCGCCTGATTGGACCGGGCTTTTGTCATTGACGCTGATCGACCAGACCCGATTAGGCGATTAGCTCCTTTCTGTCACTCAAAAGTGCATTGATTGGATGGCAATGGTTTGTTTGCATTAGTGAGTTTTTTGTTGTTGACATGGCGCTTCCTACTTTTTAAACGTGTTTTGGAGCACAGCTAAAGTATGTACGTGTTTGCATACTTGTGTACATTATCGCCACATGAATATTGAGATGTTTTTCTGCTGTGGTCACCAAGTTCCTGGAGATGATTATCAGTGAAACCAGAGAGGAAGACAACACAGTTTTTTTTCCCTTCTCTTTCCAATCACCTCAGCAGTTTCCATGCCACGGATATTAGAATAGATGGATTTACATCAGAGTGTTTATAGTCTTAACGCTGCAGTTTGTGTGTGAGTGTTCGAGGGAGAGGGATAGAATACTAGAAGGAAGCCATAGTTCTATTACTGATATAGATTTCAAACGTGTTTGTGGCAAGGTGACACCCTTTTCCTGTGCTGAGGATGTGTCCACATTACACCACGTATTTATGAAAGGTGTTGAGAAAGCGCAGTCTTCAGCGCAACCGACGGATTTAACCGAAAATAAAATACATGCACACGCTTTTCCTCTTTCTGTGGGATTAGTATTGTACGCTGACTTGGCAGCAGGACTTTGTCTTTTAAAACCCGAAGCACACATTTATGAGTTATAAACGTAGTTGTGCTCCCCTCCCAGTCCCAGCACCCGACCACAGCACCCACCACCACAACCCCCCCCCCCCCCTACACTGCCCCGGGCTCCGGGGCCAAGGCTCTGGCAACACCGAGCAGGAATGCCAACACCGCTTTTGAATTTGGCTCCTAATCGTTTGCACGAGAAGGAGCTAGCTCTTATGAGGGACGCATCGGTCAGAGCTGGTTTTTGTTTTAACTGTGAAATAAAGACGAGAATTGTCCTTGTTTAGCAAATTCCTTTAAAACCGGCGAGCCAGATTTATAAACCTAGTTCCATAAGATTTACTCCTGGCTCGTCCCTGATCATGTTATGGGTGTATATCGGTTCATAATGCTGCCTCTCAGTCTATCACTCTCTCTCTTTGGGTTGGTTCTGTTGTTTTTCTTTCCCTCCTTCCTTTTTTTAACTTCTGTCTCTCCCTGCCTGCCTGTCTGTCTGTCTTTCCCTCTGTGGTGAATGAGTAGTAGAGAGAGAGGGAGAGAGAGAGAGAGAGAATAGGCAGCATGATAAATGACAGCCAGCACTAACGTGTAATAATGGTGGATTCTTTCCTGTCCGCTGGTCTATAAAATCTCTTTGGCCCCTGGAATGTGGGAGGGGGACGGGGACTGAGAGAGGGGGTCCCTTCTCTCTCTCTCTCTCACTCTCTCGCTCTCTGAGAAAAGTTGGAGGAATTTGATTCACCCCCTCTCTCCACATCCCCCAGATATCCTTGCACACAACATGTTTATGTGAATGGTTTAGCAATAAGGGGGAAGGCCAGCGTGGCTTGAAATGCGGTTAATATGGTTTTAAGCTCCCAGTGTTGACTAACAGAATGGGCAGAGGACAGACTGGGACTTTGGTCAGGAAGCGAGATGTTGTTGTTGTTTGTGTGCAGTGATTGGAATAAAACAATTTGTCATTGCATCTGGCGGCCACTCCTATTGGAAAGGGCATCAACCAATGGGATTGTTTGGTGGCCATTTTTAAACCATTCTGTAGTCTGGTAGTGTTTCCTGTCTGTGCTCACAACGGTCTCTTCCCCGCCAACCCCCGAGGGACACGACCGTTGATCTTTGTCCGTTCTGTCGGGCCGCAGGGTCACTGGGAAGCAATTTGGCGTCGAGGCCGAGTGGAGTTCAGCCATTCATTTACCAGTAATGGATCATTCATTCTCAATCAGGCCTTGCCATGGCGTGCGGTAGGCGAGGTTATTTGAGGTTTACATACCTGTGTGTGGGAGTTTGGTTCCTCTTGGTCACGTCCTGTTGATGATTTCCTCTCCGACCACATGGTCGTGGATAACACATTTTATTATTTGTTGACCTTTCCTCCTTCTCTTTCCTCTCATTGCTGACTGCGTGTGGTCCGTTTGACCTTCCAAGTTGAACACACCTCATGACAACACCGCGTTGCCATTGGCCTGACTTAAGAGGGCGGTTCTTCGCCTCGTCGCTCACCCGTTAAGGTTCTTGCCCGCCTTTGGTCCTGTGCAGACTACGGTTACAGCCTTGCCAAATTCTCCCCAACCAGCCAACAGGGAGAAGGAGTCACACAGTCCTACAACCATGAAGGCAGTTTACTCTTGCCACTACGCATGCATTCGCAGCAATATCAGCAATATTTCGCTTTTCTTTGAGTCACTGCTTTAAGGAAATGTGTCTGTTTTTAATGGAGTGGTTGCAGTTTGAGCGGGAGTGTTTACCACGCGAACAAGGGTTGGATGAAGCCAGGTCGAGCCGATGGTCTGCTGCTTGTTAACGTTGGCTGTCTGTGCTTTCAGGAAGTGGATTTAAAACAAGTGGGGAGTCTGTTGATGGCTCTCTGTGGGAGATTCCCATTAACACCCGTTTAGCCCCGTGGCGCCGGTGTAAAGGCTTCATTACCGACGTCCGGACTTCCCCTAATCTGAGACTTCCTGTTCGCGGGTGTTTCTCCCGTTATTACTTCCTGTCTTTACAGATCGTGATTCGGTGGCGGATAATAACTCTTCTGCCGTGACGTCTTTGATCTGAGGCTAGAGTTTGGCATCCCAGAGGGAACGACTTCAAACGCTTTGTGGTCTTCTTTAGAGAAAGGATTCCTGCGTGATGTTTCTCTTCAATGACCACACTCTGTCTGTGTGTCCCTCCCTCATGCTAGCCGTCTGTACCGGCAGCTTGCCTGACTTCATCAGTATCCAATCAGCACTCGGGACTTTCCCTCCTGAGGTAGATCGAAACTCTTGACATCTGATAAAGAAACTTATCAGAAAAGCAACCTTGGCAGCGACTCTACAACCAGATTAGAATTAAAAGGTGGAACTATTTATCGTGGCGGTAATGGGATAGGCCACCTCTGGGCTACTGGGTTCCTCGTTGAAAATCCATTGCAATGTTTGGTTAAAGTACATAGGCCTCGTTGATATGTGGAAAAAAATGTTGGATTGGAATAGCACACTCGCACACGTCTCAGACAAGATGGGAACTCCAAGCGCTTGACCTGGTTAATTTATCCGGTTAAGTAGCTCACTGGCTAACCGCTAAACACTTTATCTTTGTACTGGACAGCCGTCTGGTAGTGCCGCGTGGAGTTTCCTGAATGAAGCCTGTCTGTCATGTGGCCGTTCAACCTTCTAAACAGACTGGTTTTGGCCTGGAAAACACCAGATATATACGTTTAGGGCAGTAGCCCCTTAGGTTCATGCAACGCAATGGGAGTGCCACTGATCAGCCTGGAAGCCCTGCGCCTTGCTTGATGGTGATTGGTGGAAAGATGGCTATAGATAGACACGGAGAAGGTGGAAGGAATCTAGAGGCCTTTTGTCTGGAGAAAATGGCAGAGGTGTGTGGTTCTATGTGTCTGCGCACGTGACCGGACAATAAGGACTTTATATGGACGTGCGACTGCGTCACGGTGCGCTTTGATGCCAGCGAGCTCCCACAGTGGCACTAGGGCCCCGTGTGATGTTTGTTCACAGTCAGACAGACAGTTTGTCCTCTGTGTGGCCATATGGACATGACTGTGGTTCTAGGGCTCGTGTTACTCCTATGTGTCCTGCCAGAGGGTCAAACTAATAAAACAAATGGCTGCTTTAGGGCCCGGCGCAATACAAGGTTTCATTATCCCATTAATCATAATGCAGAACTTTGATGTGCATGATCACACGGGGACATGAGTCAAATGGTTGGTACTTTTTACAAGGCCTCACCACTAACTAACTAGTTCTCACCAATGACCAATGAGTGGCTTAATGTCAACCATGCGTTACAAGTGGACAGGGAATGAGCTCGAAAACAGGAAATATGGTGGAAGTAATGGCCAGCAAGAGCCTAGGACTATAGCGGGGAACCTTGTATTTCAGTTTCACTTGGCACTTAAGCTAATCCACGGACAAAGAGCCTGCTGAGCCTCCTACGAGGAGGGGGAGAAGGAGGTGGTGGTGGAGGAGGAGGAGGAGGAGTGGGGTGTGGGTCAGGGAGCTGGGGTTACACCAGCGATTGGCCAGAGAGCTGGGGTAACGACAAGTGATTGGCCTTTCCTCCAAAAGGTCAAGAGACGTCCGACATGACAAAGAATACGGAAACACATTCCGGCATGCTGCTACTTTGTTCCGCGGCCTGTGAGCTTTCGGGGTGGACTCCGTTGTGTGAATGGACCAGATGCCTCCCTCTGCGGTGGGCAGATGGGACGGTTTGTTGCCCTGTTGCCCTGTTAATGAGGGTGGGCCCACCGCGGGCTTAGCCCCCGGTTACCTTGGTCATTGATATGCTCCAAAGGCGCCTGCTGGCTTTGTCCGGCGTCTATGGAAGGCAGGGAGCTCATTGGCCCGAGCGACTGGTGGTTTAACAAGACGGTCTTTCAAAAAACAAAGTGTACACATTTAGGACCTCCATGGTACAAAGGGGGTGGGTGCTGATACTGTTTTATACGCTGATGTGCTGGGGAAGCTGTGGTCATAATGGAGGGTACCAGATTAATTTATTTTCCATCATTAGTGGGCTACCAAACACTTTAAGCTCTTCATCCCCAGAAGAACTGTATCCAGAGCCCTAAAAGCAAATATGTAATGCCTCAACATCTCCTTCTTCCTCCTCCCCCTCCCAAATAAAAAGCCAAACCTTTACCGAGCAATAATAACAGGCTGTTAATTGAGTAATAAACTCCAGTTACAATCCGTCCGTGAGCATAGTGCGTTTGTTTTCTATTCATATGCACTTGAATTGCACACTGCTGTTGTGCAATTTCATTGAAATTTTAAATGTTAGCTACATGGTGGCTTGTGGCACAGTGCTGCTTTTACATTGTTTACATCCTGTTTTTCTTGAGTTTTTCACTGCTCCTGGCACAACCTCAGGAAAAATACCTTGCGTCCAAAAAAGAAATGATATCTTCCATTCGTGCTGTGTCCTAGCTGTATCCACTCAGACCCAGTCGATTTTTTTACTTTCACGTCAATTATTTAACTTTCACAACAATCTCTCAGTTTTTGTCTTTCTTTTGGTACCCAGACTACATATTATAGGCCTAGTACTTGTGGAGATGTACTCTATTCACTTAGAAGAGAGTACAAAAACCTGCCTAGTGATGTGGGAGCCTAACCAGCCAGTCTAGGTTGGCCGGTTAAACGAGAAGTGTTATTCTATTTACTACGTTGTGTATTAGATTAGGAATTCATTTTCCGCAAGCCGCTGAGGTGAACGCCTACACATAAAACCTCGAGTGATGTCATTACATGGGCAGACAACCTCCCGGTTTACGTTAGAGTGGAGCACGCTGTCTCGGAAGCGTCTGATTGGACACGCATGTGTGTTCTGATGAGTAAATCCGGGAGAGCAAGTACATTATCAAAAGACAAGAGGGCCTTTTATGCAGCGCAAACCACATGTTCTGTACCACAGACCTCCTCAAGAGCAACTTCTCCGCTTTCATTTTTTTGGGGAAACAATTGCTGTGTTCTGAACAATATTCCCATTCATGCTAAATTGGGGTTAGGGTTTTTTTTGGGCGGTGGGTGGGTAAACTTTGTTTAGAAGCCAAATGGGTTTTTTCTTTGGAACAAACCTTTTTATTTTGATTGTCTAATTAGTTGGGGGAGTAGTCTTTGTCCATTAAAAATCGAGTTTCCTTGTTCCCAAGCAGACGATCACATGACTTGTGGCCTTGTTTTGTGGACCAGTAGGAGTATTTATTTTCTTTTTCTTTTAATGGCGCTTATTTGGAAACTCCATGCAACATGACCACCACTAAATCCAGAGTCCAGTGTCTGTGCTGAACAAAGAATGTCTTTGTTGAGCTATTAGATTACTTTGTTGTTGAGGCGAGACAGGGCCTCCAAGGTAAAAGATTATCTACAAAGATTGGGCAATAGTCAAAAACCGGTGCTTGAAATTAAGATGTCTATCCTTCAGAGCATAACGAAGTCTCCAAGCTTTTTTGTGGTGGAGATTTTGAGTGCATACTCTGAGCTTTGGCGGGTTTGTATTGTTTTTCCTCTGAACATCTTTTCTGTTTTATTTCCCTGCGAATATTTGACTATGGAAATCAGCTCGGGACAAACTTGGCATGTGAACGCTCTTTGGATTAGCAAAACAACGGTTGGAACACTTTGGCAATCTGTTCATTTACTTTCGACTTGCAACTTGTTTCTTTCTGTCTTGGAGATAATGAATATACTGGTCATTGTTTTCTGCGCAATCACAAGGAAAATATTGTTTCCACCTCTCAGGGGGAGCAGTTAGCTAACGCGCCCTTTCTCAGCTGCTTCCTGTTAGGCTGGAGTTGGGGAATACAACTCTTATGATTCGCTGGAAGAAGGGAGACGTGTTGTAGCTTTACATGTGTGGTCATTGACCAGCGGTAGCACCTGGTCAAACACTTTTGGCGTGCACGTGGACCCAAGGAGGTGGGTTAGGGTTAGGCGGGATAGTGGATAGTGAGTCGTGGTTATGGCGTTCAATTTGCGGCCTAAAGGTAACGGTTTTGAGCCACACAACCTACCTTCCCGACCTTAATGACTTGTCTGGATTCACTGAAAATCACGTTGGTTAAAGGTGTTTGCTAAAGGGTCTAGTGAGGCTGGATTGTGGGGTTGGTTTGGTGTCCGTGGGCTCCTGGATCAGGAACCGGTCTGGGCCTTGTTGGGTCCCGTTCCCTCTCTCCATCTCCATGTAGGCCTGTCCTCTGTGTAACCTGCGCCAGCCTGTCCCAACAGAAAGCGAGGGAATGTTCAAAGTTTGAGTGATTCCTCTAAAGGTAGCAGCAAGGCATGGATTCTGAGCAGTGATCTTTATCTGCAGGTGGTTTCCATATCCACCTAAAAGTTCTCGTCTTTCTTTTTTGTGCCTGTGAGTGTGAACACGCACAGGTGTGTGCATGCCGGCACATATTGTCCGGAAGACATCCGTGGAAACTGGAAGCGCATGAAGCGTTTCATCCCTGCAAGGCAGAAAGATGTGCAGGCGGGAAGGAAAGCTCTGGCCTCCCTCCCAGCTCGCTTGTGCTTCTCAGGAGAAGCGTGTACAGTATGCCACTCATCCCATCATAAAATCACTGACATCATTACTCCAGGATAACCCAAAAAACTCCCTTCTCAGTGCCTGCTGTTTGAAGGTTTGTTTTCCTGCCGGGCTTCTCGCCAGCAGAAGAGCAACCTGTTGGGACAGGTGCGAACACCGCGAACACCGCCTTGTGACGGCCAGGTATGTTGTTGTGGAGGTTGTTGTGGAGGAGAGCTATGCATCGTGGCGTGTACACTGCAGTAAAGAGACTCGTATCTCTCTCGTTACGTTGGCGTAAAACACACATGATTCACCCTGGAGATTAAAGGGCAGGTGAGGTGCTTAGTGGCTCACGTACCTGGGTAAAGGTGTGGCTTTATTTGAGTCTAGTACCGTCATGGATATTTTATTGATGTCTTTGAGAGGTTCAGAGTGTGTTCAGATTGGCAACTCCGTGGGTGGCACTCCGGCCAGAGTACGGAGCGATTTCAAGGTTTGCTCAAGGGCTCTGTTACACTTCCATAGCCTGTCTCTGGTTCCACACAAAGCCACATTCGTCCCTCAAGGTGTCGGCCATCCTTGCGAGGACTTATGCGTGTCCTCAGGACTTGATATTTCTTCATGTTGGTGTGACCGAGTGAGTCATGGGGTTTTTTGGAAGGGCCTCCCTGCATTGACTTGCACGTCAGTGTGATTGTGACTCAAGTTGGGAGTCAAAAAGAGTCGGCATGTCCCAGCATGCCTCTCTCTCTGTCTGTCTGTCTGTCTCTGTCTCTCTCTCTCTCTCTCTGTGTGTGTAGGACCTCACAACGTCTGAATACAAGGAGAGGAAATGGAAGGGCAAGCATTCCCAGTTTTACTACCGAGGATTAGAGACACACACACTTTACCTCGGTGTGGGATTTTCAAAGAGGGAATAGCGGGGGTTAAGGCTGCTTTGAATTTCCTTTAGAAACGGCATCTTTGTCAGCCTTTGATTTTAGAACAACAGAGTGAAACGGGGTCATTGAGGGAGTGTTTTTTGTAAAGGGGCTCTTTCAATGAGTCAATACGTACAAATGAAATGGCTTCGCTTGGGCAGAATGGACAAAGGGGCGGCAGAAAAGATATGCCAAAACAAAGGCGGGAGGGAGAACGGCGCAGTGCAGGAACACAGGAGTGGCCAGTTCAGTTCAGAGCGGGCCACACTCACAGCCGCCGGTATGCCGGACTCCTCAAGATGGCCGCCCCTCCACCAGCCCAACAGCGAGGGTTCCCGCCCGCGCTGTCAGGCTGACGGTGCTGCTGAGGAGTGAGCACCGCGACTCCGAGGGGGATTAACTTCAAACACTGAACACTGTTATGAGCGCGCACTCACACACACACACACACACACACACACACACACACACACACACACACACACACACTCTCTTTCTGGAAAGGGTGGTGGGCTCTCGCAGGCGAAAACCGCTCGTTCTGGAGTCGGCTGGAAGCAATTATGGTGTGTTTGGCGAATGATGTCATGCACGCCTGTGTGTGTGTGTGTGTGTGTGTGTTCGTACGTACAGTACGTGTAGCCGCACACGCATCCTCAAGACCGTGGCGGTCGAGCGAGCGCGTCTTGCGTTGTGTTCAGGCGTTTACCGTTTGAAGCGGCCTCTGTGGTGGAGCAGATTGTGCGCATTTGACTTTCTCCCCTCGGTTAAGTGTGTACGCCGTTTATAGCGCTCTTCCACCCGCGCGCCCATATGTTGTTTAGCAACACACAGCTCCCTCAGTCTCACCCACACTGTCTACATAATAAACAAGTGGACCGGCTCTGTCCATGTCTGTCCACGTCTGTCCGTCCGTCTGTCTGTGAATGGCTTCCGTTCGCTAGGGCGGCCCCGTTAGCTGTAGCGTAGCCGCTAATCCGTTCATATTCAGATGCAAAGCCCTGATCGCATCCTCGCCCTCAACTCTAAACCCTTCTACATCTCACGTGCTACAGTCTAGCTCTCTGCTAGCCAGCTTTACTTACTGTAGTCCCGCTGGTCCATTCCTGGTCCAATTCAGCTGTACAGCGCTAGTATGGTCGCAACCTGTGTTCTTGTACACCAGACGAGATTCATACTATTCATAGCATTCATAGTTATATTGTACCCTATCTTATCACTCGCACTGGGATCCCTGGGTTTAGGGGTAGTGATGGATGTTGAGGGATTGTGGCTCAGGGTGGAGAGGCAGAGGAACGAGACTTCCTGAGACGTCCTTCTGGTCCTCCTCGGGACCACCAACCTTGCCCCTCAAACAGCTCCTCCCGGGGGGGGCGGGGGTCTTGGCTCTCCCCGACTGTGTGTGTGTGTGTGTGTGTGTGTGTGTGTGTGTGTGTGTGTGTGTGTGTGTGTGTGTGTGTGTGTGTGTGTGTGTGTGTGTGTGTGTGTGTGTGTGTGTGTGTGTGTGTGTGTGTGTGTGTGTGTGTGTGTGTGTGTGTTCTCTGTAATGTTAATGAGGTGATAGAGGTGTGGAGTGTTGATAAGAACCCACAATACACCTCCCTCCCACCCCCTTAATCCCATTCACTTTGTTTACTGGGCAAACGCGCGATGAAATTAGGTGTGCTAATGGGATTAGCATAGTTTGCGGTCTCTTCATTGGGATTACAAGTAGGGCTGTGGGGCTATCTGTTAGCTGCTGCTGTTGTTATGCAGAAATGCCTGGCAGAAGGTGTGTGTGTGTGTGTGAGAGGAGGCTTGATATCTTCAGGATAACGTGGTGTGTGTCTGATAGTTTGAGAATAGCAATGACTGTACCTGACCTTTGAACCGCTGATTGAGAAGCGCTCTTCTCGTTAGGGCCTGTTCATGATGTTTACATCTTGAAGGGTGCTCGAAATCGCAGGATGACACTGGGCGGGTTATGGAATTCAATGATGTAATTGACTGCGAGCGTTCTCCATTGTGCCCCACGATCGCCTGACTGCAGTGTGCAAATTGGCACGAAAAATTATTTGCTTGCGTGTCAGAAACGTTGACGACTTGCACCTCGGAAAACAGGTCAGGTCTGTAGTCTCGCACGTCAAGAGGGTTGTCCTCGCGTGGAGAGCTGGGACAAATGCACCCGGACATGTTTATATGTCAACCAACTTGGCCATTGCTGATCAATGATTTACAGTTTTGCAATCCAAGTGAAGAAATAAACTATTTAAAAGTGTATGTGGCCTTGTTGAAT
The DNA here is from genome assembly GCA_002895965.2 of Coryphaenoides rupestris. Lineage (NCBI taxonomy): Eukaryota > Metazoa > Chordata > Actinopteri > Gadiformes > Macrouridae > Coryphaenoides > Coryphaenoides rupestris. The sequence continues at coordinate 9,318 of PIJE02003835.1, read as the reverse complement.
GAGTCAGTCTAGAAGTATAACAATAGTAATATGTCCCACGTGATAATGGTGGGTGTGTTGTTAATGCCAGTGTTTGTGGACGCCGGGCACCAGACAATGAGGAGGGCAAGACATTTTGAAGCGTGTAAACCAGCACTTCGGGACACACGGTTGTAATTATCTAGACTTTTTGAGGATTTACCGCCAATCTGAGGAGGGGAATGGTTTTTCTCAGTGTTGTACCGTGTGGCCAAAGTGTTTACTTGAGGGGCCCCGGTCTCCTTGTGGGGCCCCGGTCGAGGGCCCTTCCAAACATAATATAGGCTTGAGGTAGATTGGGAAAAGCACCTTCCTTTTTAGTCCAATGGTGGGGAAAGAATGGTGGGCGTTTTTCAAATGTAGCCGCTAGCTACTACCTGTCAGATGGTTGAGATGTCGACGTTAATCCTCTTCACACGTGTCCAATCACATCCAAGTCATTGATGAGGGAATGTGATGAGGAAAACGGTGAACGTAATCGGATTCCTTATTGAAAAGACGTGTCATGGCCTTCAACGCTGTGTGGAGTCTCTCAGCTTTGACGTTAAAACAAGACGGCGCCAAAGAGCTGAACTCAAAGTCAAACCACAGACATCCTGGTACAGTTCGAGCTTGTGGTGTCATCACAACGGGTTGGGTTGCATTTACATTTGGCAGACGTCGTGCAATCAGAATTGGAGTAGCTACCAAAAATTGTCCCGCACAGCCTGGTTGTGCAGATCCTGGACTGAGTGCAGAGTGGCCTCAGGAATCAGAACTACAAAATAACCTTACTTTGGAGTTGACCCTGTGGCATTGACTCAAGTGTGCATCACTCTTTTAAAGCCACTCTCTCGCTCGCTGAATTGGTTCAATGCCTTGCTCGAGAGCTTTCCGTCTAACCCTCGCCCTCCTCTGTGGTGCCCCAGCAGGTGAGGGAGACGGAGACCTGGATGCCCATGAACGCCACCATGACGGAGCAGTCCGTCGACCTGATCTCGTCCGGAGACTCGCCCAACGGCTCCGACTTCGGCTTCGTGGACGACAAGTTCATGGGAGTCGACACCGAGGATGATGACGAAGACTATGACGACGACACGATGTACGATGACGAAGATGAGGGGGACTCTGAGTTCTCCGGATCTGGTGACGGAGGTCGGTACCGAGAGACCTTTGGGTCGTCTTTATTTGTATTGTAAATAGAAAAGAAGTAGTAAAGTATATTGTCTGTATGACCTTCTCCCCTCGATGTGTAATGGTTGATTTACTTGTTCTGCGCTGACTGCCCGTCGACACGCCTTCATCTGATCTTCCTCTTCCTCTCCTCCACAGCAACCACAGACTCCACCGGTGGCGTCAACGTGCCTGCCATGGTGAGAAACCAGTACCATCGATCGGTCTCTACTAGAGCGCTACTTCTCTTTTGTGCACACCGCTGGGACCAGTGGTGGTAGGCGCTGGGTTGATCACGTGTTAGACCGCCTTTTCGTACACCTCGGTTTATTGTCAGCAGTTCTTTGCTATTGAAAGGAATCCTGCTACGTTAGACGGAGATGAGAGAAGTGGAAATTGCCAACCCTTTTGTGGGGTGTTTTAACATGCACAACATATAAATAAATATATATACCAAATACATAAATGTGTAGATTGTATAGATATATGGGATAGTGTGTCTGTTGTAGCATGGAGTCAGTTTTAGGGATTTATTATCATATGGTGCATTTTGTACGGGGTCTGGTTTAGCTTAGCCTCGTGAGACCATTCCGGTCTCACAATGAGTTCACATTGTGTTTCTCTCTTAAGATCGAAGTCTGGCCAGGCTTCAGGCTATTCGTTTCTGTCCAGAGCAGCAGTGGTTCGGACCAATCAGGGTCCTACAGGCAGCTACGGGGGGCGTGGTTTAGGTGTGGCGACAGCGATAAGCAACAGTTAGTTCGGAAACAACAATGGCGAGACAGATTGTTCATCCAATGTGCCAGCTCGCTTTTCCAAACGGTTTTCAAAGACGTCTTCCCAGATGGTTCTGTGTGTCGGTCAAGGTTGGTCGTAGCTTGACGTCTGCTAACATCTCTGCTCCTCCTCCTCCTCCTCCTCAGCCTGACGTGAACGACAACAATATCGACGAGCTGGAGCGGCCGCCGAGGCCCACGGTGGACGAGGTGGACGTGGTGCGGGGCAACGAGATCCCCCTGCTGGACAAAGGGGCCCCGGGGCCTGTCGAGGAGCAGCCCTCCAACGTCCTCATGTCCCACGCCAGCGACGAGAGCATCTTCAACAAGACTGAGGTCCTCGCAGGTCAGTAGAGCGCGACCACCAATCACAAAGCGCCGACGCGGGCCGATTCAGTCGAGGAGTTTTTGGCTCGGTACTGAGCGTGTATGTGCAGGCAACCTAGCAACTATGAATGCTTGAAACCTGCTCTATTCTTATCTTTATATACCACAGTGATATATTGCTGTCTCTCCTTCAACAAATGTACTCTTTGTAAGTCGCTTTGGATAAAAGTGTCTGGCAAATGCCCCTAAATGTAAAATGTAAATTTAATATACCGTGTCTGGCACCGGAAAAACATATTTATTTACTTATTTTTGATTGGATGGATGCGTTTCAATGTATAAACTGCTCAATGTCCGTGGTTATACATCGCGTTTAATCCCACGTACATATAATACGCGCTGAGGTTGACGTGTTCGCGTCGTCTTGTCGTTCCAGCGCTGATCGCAGGGGGCGCCGTGGGCCTGATGTTCGCCGTGCTGCTCATCTTGCTGCTCATCTACCGCATGAAGAAGAAGGACGAGGGGAGCTACGCCCTGGGCAACAAGCCCATCTACAAGAAGGCCCCCACCACGGAGATCTATGCATAGTCCCCCCCCCCCGCCCCCCAATCCTGGTGACCTCTCACCTCTTAACCCTCATTAAAAACCCCCGGATATGGACCCAACCCCCCGACCTCCCAACCTCACTCAGTGCCTGACAACACCTCCTCCTCCCACTGCCGGGCTGACCCAATGACATTCAGTAGCAACCAATCGGGGAGCGAAACCCCCTTCAACAGAGCATTGACTGACTCCGCCTCCTCCTCCTCCTCGATATTCAATAAATCTATTGGTGCTCTTCTATCCAATCAGAGGCTTTTTTTTAGACCGTTTTATTCCGTTTTGGTTTCTTTTTTTGTTTGTGTTTTTGAGAAGGCGGGAGAGAGACCGATCTCAGAGCAGAGCGCTACGAGACGAACCTTTTGGATTAGATTTCACCGTTTTTGCTTTCTCCTCCCCTTGTAAATAGCAAGTACAACTTTATAGACAATTGAGGACTTTGTAAAGAGAGGTCTAAGTCTTCTTTTGCGTTCTCTCTCTCTCTCTCCCCCCCTCTCTCTCTCTCCCCCCCCCCCCCCCCTTTCTTACCCCTTCTCCCCTGGTCCTCCATTTTGTAACACTAACACTGTGCAATGCCATTCTCTCATCGCGGTACATGTTCACCATCCACTTATTTATTTTCCTTCTCCTTTTACCTCCTCCGGCTCCTCATTGGTCGACTCCTCGGCCAATGAGGAGTCTGGTAGTTTTTTTTATTATTTTTTTATTGACTTTTGTTCTGGTATCGCAGAGCTCCACTTTACTGTAGTTAATTATTGTTTTGGTTTTTCTTTTTGTTATGTCATCGTGTCCTCAGCGTCATGCAGAGACTTCAACTGTTTTATTGTGACTTTTTCTTTCTTTCTTTTCTAAATAAAAGTTTCCTTTTATGTTTGGGAAGAAATGTCACCACCAGCGTGTCAGAAGGTACTTTCCACGTTTCACCATCCAGAAACTGGCGGCGGGGTCGCGTCGCGTCGCGGTGAGAGGTCGCGGTTTCCTCGGGTTACCGCGGTGGCGAGGTCGACCGCGAGATCGCGCCAGGCGGCCTCAGACTCGGTAGACCCCCGTGAACGCTTCCAGACTTTTCTGAAATCATTCGTTAGTTTGGGCGATCGTCACGAATCACGTCGCCATCAGCCACGCGCAGAAAGTCTGCGCGAGAGATTATCGCTCTAGTTGGATGTTACTGAATTATATATATATATATATATACATATATACTGTATATATATTGATTGCGCTTTATAAAGCATTTTATAACCTCCGGTACTCTGGCACCAACTTTTTATACAATTATTACTGAGAAAATAAAAACTCAAAACCCCCAGGATACTGCAAAAATCGACAGGAAGTAAAATACTCCTCGTTGTGTACTGGGTTGTCATACTTGCTTGTAGTACTCGCTTGTAGCACTCGACGGTCCTGGGCGAGCGTTCGGTCGGTAGTATAATTATTGCCTTGTCTCCCGCGTTGGTTTGGCGGAATCTGCCTCGGATCACCGAATTCTGGCAGACGCGCCCGCATTCCAGACACAACGCTCACAAACCCGTGTGTGTGTGTGAGCGAGGGACCTCCACGTTGCCAACACCATGGGGGGTTTTAGCAGTTGACCCTCTGAAAGATAATATTTCCTGCTTATCTCGGTCGGTGTGCGCGACCCTAACCGCTGGCTCCGCCCACGACGGACGGGGCCTGCAAAGAATTCGGACGCCAACATTATTATTATGATTATTTTATTATTATTATTAAATGAAATCTTTGCCGTTTTCAAGTGATTCCGTGGTACTTTCTCTCCGTACGAAGTTTGTCAAATAAGCTAGATTCTCAAGCTATGGTTATTTTATTTTTTGGGGGTTTTTGTTCAATCAGCATCAAGGTTTTATGACAACCTCTTCCTCAGATCAACAATCACACTGTATTTATAAAGTTCTGGTTCCAACAGACACACACGGGTCTAGTAAGGGTCTGTACATAGTTCGTATTACATGTTGGTACCTCGCCATTTCCTCATACGCAACGCAAAATACACAACATAAATCCTACCAAATATTTAAATGCCAAATTATTATTTTTCTTGTTTTGTCTTTCATTTGTATTGCTTCTTCTACTGCTCCACGACTTTGTTTTAATGTTTAAATTCTGGTTGTGATTATACTGCAAGTGCTTGGAATTAAAGTTGGCTCTTTCCATGAGTTATTTTATTTTCGATACTCGATACTATTTCCGACGCATTTAACTAACTCATTCTCTGTCTCCGTTGGTTGGTTGGTTATTTCATGAGTTGATCAACAGTTTTTATTTTTACATTATTAATTTAACTGTCAAAATATTGTATTGCCTTCTATCCCTTCCCCGCCTTCCTTGTTAAGCTGTTGTATATGTGATTTTAAAAGGTTTATACACACTAGGTGGAGATTTTCAAAAGCAAATAGTTGTAAGACAGTTTTTTAAGAGTTTATTATCTTTTAGACTTTTTTTTGTTTGTTTTGAAGCGCTATGTATTTATGTGTTTGTTTTTTTTTTATTGTAGAAGGATTTCTAATGTGGTCGGTGTTTATTGCTTGGTCTTTTTTAAGGGATGTTGAACCGACAAGTTGGCCACCGAGAGATCTGGTTGCAGATTAACAGTTGTAAATGAAAACTTCATTAACGGGTTGACATCACTTGGCTGGCGATGTCTCTGTTAGCTCACCGGTTGCTCGGATACATTCAGGCCCCCCCCCCCCTCCCCCGGCTCCTTGCTACGGCTAATGGCTTAGCGGGACGTGACGAGCTAATAAATCAATTCCATCACTTGGCCGGCTCGCTCGCTCACTAAGCGGAGCGTTCTGTTTCAACAGCCTTGGGTTCAGACTTCCTCTTAATGCGTTCTTCGTAAAGAGGATATGCAATCGTAACGGGAGACTCGCTCCAATCCCAGATCCTACACTCTCTACTCTGTGTATTGAACGGTACACAGGCCCCCTGGCTTTGAGCAGAAACCAGTCCAAACCAGGAAAGTCCCCGAAATGAACCGAATATTAAATAATGTCCTTTAACAGCGTCGACCTCCCACGGTGGTTAAACCGTTAAAAATATCTGTCCGTCTGAGACCCGGCTCCTCAGTGGGGACTTCTAGATACTTCTAGAACTATTACCCAGAGACCCCCCCCCCAACACCGGTGACGTTTCAAATGTTAATCTGTTCCCAGCTCGGGTCACTTTGGCACAGGAGAGATGCTTTCCGCTGCATGAACTGTCATGAAATGGACGCCACACACGGGGAAGCGCTGGACGAGTGCACAAGCCAATGAATCATTGGTTTCTGCATGCCGGTCTTGGTTTTGTTATTTGAAATAAAGCTATTTTTATGCACAATTAAGTTTTGTTGGTTCAATTATTGTTCTCGTTTTCACGCAAAGCTTTCATTTTGCCACCGTCATTAAAAACGAAGACGGAATAGCGATCTAATCTGAAGCCCAAAGCTAACCGCCCATCATGGTGCACAAAACTACATGTTCTGTTTCCTCCGTTACAACAATAGGATCTTAGTTGTTCTTTGTGCCGGGTTTGCAAATTCGAGGGGCAATTCACCCTCTGCATGCTTTAGTCTTGCATCAATTCAGGTGCTGACACCATTGACAGAATTCATGTATCCATGGTTACTGGACTGTCACGGTGTCTGATCCTACCAGCTATACAACCTCACGAGCTGCAGCCGCTGGTCCACAGAACAAAAGACCGGAGTCTGTCTCGCGTCCGTCCCCGGGTGTGACACATGATCCCCCGGCACCTTCGGGTGACTGTGAACGGAGCCCTGACTGGGCGGGAGCTGGTCTGAGGTCACGTGACGCCTGTTCTGTTGTTGTGACCGAGGTGTGGCTCTCTGGTGTCATCAGATCCCTCTCAACCTCTGGTACCGTCCTCTGGTACTAGCCTCTGGTACCGACCTCTGGTACCGACCTCTGATACCGACCTCTGATACTGACCTCTGGTACTGGCCTCTGGTACCAAACTCTTTTACAGACCTCTAGAATGCCATATGTGTGTGTGTGTGTGTGTGTGTGTGTGTGTGTGTGTGTGTGAGCAGACACGCTGCTGCATGTGCCTAACGACAAACAAAGACACCTAAAAGTACAAAGTATCTTTACATCTCTCTCTCCCTCCCCCCTCTCTCTCTCTCTCTCTCTCTCTCGCTCCCTCTCTCTCTCTCTCTCTCTCTCTCTCTCTCTCGCTCCATCCCCCCTCCTCTCTCTCTCTCCCGCTTTCTCTGTCGCTCTCTCTCTCTCTCCCTGCTCATAACCATAACAATCCTGTCCACATATGTGTGTGTGTGTGTGTGTGTGTGTGTGTGTTTGCTCAGGTAAATGTGTTTTAGGCCTGACATGTTAAGTGTGCACTTCCTTACAGACACACACACACACACACATACACACACACACAGACAAAAACACATCGCACAAAGGGGTTGGTGTTTTGACAGGCTGCAGTGGTGCAGTTGTGACACACACACACACACACACACACACACATTCCTCATGCTGAGAAGTCAGGAAGACTTCTCAAGAATTTTCTAAAACATTCCTCTGTCAGATGTTTGTACACACACACACACACACTCTCTCTCTCTCTCTCCCTGTGTGCTATGAAGTGACCTGAAGTGACACTAAAGGTCATGTTGGAGACACAGGTAGTGTCCTCACACGAATGTCCTCATGACATCGTGACGGTTCTCCAGGGTCGCGCTGAAGGCAGGTTGATCCTTTATCCAACATTTTAAACGCTTAAATTTCTTTTCTCTTCCCTCTGTTGCCGACAGACAGGTCCGTGCCGTATCCCGGCAACGCCTGACCCTCCCGGCGGTTGCGTCATCGCTATGGAGACACAACCTCCGAACATGTGATAACATCGGCGCTCTCCCCCGGCCACATTTGAATATCAGGAAGGAACTACAAGGAGGCTCACTACAACTGGTAGTGTCAGTTGTTTACCAGCAGGTAGGGGTTAGACAGTACAGAGACAGGTCATTAAGGAGCAGGTAGGGGTTAGACGGTACAGAGACAGGTCATTAAGGAGCAGGTAGGGGTTAGACAGTAGAGACCTCCTTCTCTCCTCCTCTCCTCTCCCTGGAGATGAGTGATCAGAAAGGAGTGATCTAGAGTCTGGATAACTAACTGGTCTATTAGACCTCCCCTCTCACTCCTCTGGTGACACACGCGCGTGTATGCTTATGAACGCACGCACACACATTGTTGTGTAATGTGTCCAGCCGCTTGCCTGCTGGTTCAATAAAGTCATGGACAAAGAGTTATTAAGAAAGAGTTGTGAAATAGTTATCATGACAGGATTATTATGAATTGCTCACAATGAATTATTGCTCTCACTCTTTATCTCATCATAAATAATTGTCTTAAAACACGCTGAGGACACATGTAAATATAACATACTTTTAATACTTACAACAGGCATGAAACAAATAGCTTAAGATATTTAAAATGCGCTTAAAATGCTTAAAAAAATACATGTACTCAGAGTTGTTTTAATGCAGAAAACACACTCAGAACCCAGCACACACGTACACACACACACACACACATGCGCACACACACACACACACACACACACACACTTCCTTCTCCTGTCTCCTTTCTCCTGTTCACCCCCCCCTGCAGTCCGGTCGCCGGTTCCGCAGCATTAGAACCGGGACAAGCAGCTCCAAGAACACTTTCTACCCACAAGCAGTGAGCCTGAACTGAACTGAACTGAACTGAACTGAACTGAACTGAACTGCTAATCGCTCAATCAGTGGACTTACAATCTCTTGGCTCGGAACTCGGCTACATAGCATGCAGGCACTCTCACTGTACTGTCATTTAGCATCACATTTTGTCATTACATTAATTTATGCTATTCTAAAAAATATACATATTACTGTAGTGCATGCAGACACTTGTTACTTTCGAGTTGTCAGAAATTGGAAGAATCAGACATTCCTTCTCATTACTGCCCCCTTTGGCCCGTAAGTGAACTGCAGCCTTCTGCAGCGCTGCAGGGTCGTCGACCAACGTTAGCTCTGATCATAAATGGACGCGGTGCAGGTTAAAAAGGTTATGAAAGAACACACATTTTTGCCGTTATCCGCGCTTATCCGTCGTCACTTGCTTCCTTTTTCCTGGCAAAACCGAGCCGGTTCTGATCGAATAGAAATCCTCATCAATGTTCTCTGCAACACACGGAATCAGAGAGAGAAGGTCTTATTTTTAGAAAGTTAATTTGAGACATTGGTGACCCAGCTCCTCTAATACACGTTAGACACTTTAGAAACGTTCTGGTTGTAATAACCGTTGGTTGGACAAACTCTCTGTTCCTCTCTCTCTCTGTCCCTCTCTCTCTCTCTCTGTTCCTCTCTCTCTCTCTCTGTTCCTCTCTCTCTCTGTCCCTCTCTCTCTCTGTTCTCTCTCTCTCTCTGTCCCTCTCTGTTTTT
>PIJE02003834.1:21267-32968 GCA_002895965.2 Coryphaenoides rupestris | reverse complement strand
ACTAAAACTACTCCACGACCACCACCTTACTAAACTACTCCACGACCACCACCTACTAAACTACTCCACGACCACCACCTGACTAAACTACTCCACGACCACCACCTGACTAAACTACTCCACGACCACCACCTGACTAAACTACTCCACGACCACCACCTGACTAAACTACTCCACGACCACCACCTGACTAAACTACTCCACGACCACCACCTGACTAAACTACTCCACGACCACCACCTTACTAAACTACTCCACGACCACCACCTGACTAAACTACTCCACGACCACCACCTGACTAAACTACTCCACGACCACCACCTGACTAAACTACTCCACGACCACCACCTGACTAAACTACTCCACGACCACCACCTGACTAAACTACTCCACGACCACCACCTGACTAAACTACTCCACGACCACCACCTGACTAAACTACTCCACGACCACCACCTGACTAAACTACTCCACGACCACCACCTTACTAAACTACTCCACGACCACCACCTGACTAAACTACTCCACGACCACCACCTGACTAAACTACTCCACGACCACCACCTTACTAAACTACTCCACGACCACCACCTGACTAAACTACTCCACGACCACCACCTGACTAAACTACTCCACGACCACCACCTTACTAAACTACTCCACGACCACCACCTGACTAAACTACTCCACGACCACCACCTGACTAAACTACTCCACGACCACCACCTGACTAAACTACTCCACGACCACCACCACCACCTGACTAAACTACTCCACGACCACCACCTGACTAAACTACTCCACGACCACCACCTGACTAAACTACTCCACGACCACCACCTGACTAAACTACTCCACGACCACCACCTGACTAAACTACTCCACGACCACCACCTTACTAAACTACTCCACGACCACCACCTTACTAAACTACTCCACGACCACCACCTGACTAAACTACTCCACGACCACCACCTTACTAAACTACTCCACGACCACCACCTGACTAAACTACTCCACGACCACCACCTGACTAAACTACTCCACGACCACCACCTGACTAAACTACTCCACGACCACCACCTTACTAAACTACTCCACGACCACCACCTTACTAAACTACTCCACGACCACCACCTTACTAAACTACTCCACGACCACCACCTGACTAAACTACTCCACGACCACCACCTGACTAAACTACTCCACGACCACCACCTTACTAAACTACTCCACGACCACCACCTTACTAAACTACTCCACGACCACCACCTGACTAAACTACTCCACGACCACCACCTGACTAAACTACTCCACGACCACCACCTTACTAAACTACTCCACGACCACCACCTGACTAAACTACTCCACGACCACCACCTGACTAAACTACTCCACGACCACCACCTGACTAAACTACTCCACGACCACCACCTGACTAAACTACTCCACGACCACCACCTGACTAAACTACTCCACGACCACCACCTGACTAAACTACTCCACGACCACCACCTGACTAAACTACTCCACGACCACCACCTGACTAAACTACTCCACGACCACCACCTGACTAAACTACTCCACGACCACCACCTTACTAAACTACTCCACGACCACCACCTGACTAAACTACTCCACGACCACCACCTGACTAAACTACTCCACGACCACCACCTGACTAAACTACTCCACGACCACCACCTTACTAAACTACTCCACGACCACCACCTGACTAAACTACTCCACGACCACCACCTGACTAAACTACTCCACGACCACCACCTTACTAAACTACTCCACGACCACCACCTGACTAAACTACTCCACGACCACCACCTGACTAAACTACTCCACGACCACCACCTTACTAAACTACTCCACGACCACCACCTGACTAAACTACTCCACGACCACCACCTGACTAAACTACTCCACGACCACCACCTGACTAAACTACTCCACGACCACCACCTGACTAAACTACTCCACGACCACCACCTTACTAAACTACTCCACGACCACCACCTGACTAAACTACTCCACGACCACCACCTGACTAAACTACTCCACGACCACCACCTTACTAAACTACTCCACGACCACCACCTGACTAAACTACTCCACGACCACCACCTGACTAAACTACTCCACGACCACCACCTTACTAAACTACTCCACGACCACCACCTGACTAAACTACTCCACGACCACCACCTGACTAAACTACTCCACGACCACCACCTGACTAAACTACTCCACGACCACCACCTGACTAAACTACTCCACGACCACCACCTGACTAAACTACTCCACGACCACCACCTGACTAAACTACTCCACGACCACCACCTGACTAAACTACTCCACGACCACCACCTGACTAAACTACTCCACGACCACCACCTGACTAAACTACTCCACGACCACCACCTGACTAAACTACTCCACGACCACCACCTTACTAAACTACTCCACGACCACCCCTTACTAAACTACTCCACGACCACCACCTGACTAAACTACTCCACGACCACCACCTTACTAAACTACTCCACGACCACCACCTACTAAACTTACTCCACGACCACCACCTGACTAAACTACTCCACACCACCACCTTACTAAACTACTCCACGACCACCACCTGACCTAAACTACTCCACGACCACCACCTGACTAAACTACTCCACGACCACCACCTTGACTAAACTACTCCACGACCACCACCTGACTAAACTACTCCACGACCACCACCTTACTAAACTACTCCACGACCACCACCTGACTAAACTACTCCACGACCACCACCTGGACTAAACTACTCCACGACCACCACCTTGACTAAACTACTCCACGGACCCCCACCTGACTAAACTACTCACGACCACCACCTTACTAAACTACTCCACGACCACCACCTTACTAAAACTACTCCACTGACCCACACGCTTACGAACTACTCCCGACCCACCTGACTAAACTACTCCACGACCACCACCTTACTAAACTACTCCACGACCACCACCTGACTAAACTACTCCACGACCACCACCTGACTAAACTACTCCACGACCACCGCCTGACTAAACTACTCCACGACCACCACCTTTACTAAACTACTCCACGACCACCACCTGACTAAACTACTCCACGACCACCACCTTACTAAACTTACTCCACGACCACCACCTACTAAACTACTCCACCGACCACCACCTGACCTAAACTACTCCACGACCACCACCTGACTAAACTTACTCCACGACCACCACCTTACTAAACTACTCCACGACCACCACCTGACTAAACTACTCCACGACCACCACCTGACTAAACTACTCCACGACCACCACCTGACTAAACTACTCCACGACCACCACCTGACTAAACTACTCCACGACCACCACCTTACTAAACTACTCCACGACCACCACCTGACTAAACTACTCCACGGACCACCACCTGACTAAACTTACTCCACGACCACCACCTTACTAAACTTACTCCACGACCACCACCTGACTAAACTACTCACGACCCACCACCTTTACTAAACTACTCCACGACCACCACCTGACTAAACTACTCCACGACCACCACCTTACTAAACTACTCCACGACCACCACCTGACTAAACTACTCCACGACCACCACCTGACTAAACTACTCCACGACCACCACCTTACTAAAACTACTCCACGACCACCACCTGACTAAACTACTCCACGACCACCACCTTACTAAACTACTCCACGACCACCACCTGACTAAACTACTCCACGACCACCACCTGACTAAACTACTCCACGACCACCACCTGACTAAACTACTCCACGACCACCACCTGACTAAACTACTCCACGACCACCACCTGACTAAACTACTCCACGACCACCACCTTACTAAACTACTCCACGACCACCACCTGACTAAACTACTCCACAACCACCACCTTCTAGAACGTTCCCTCCGGCACTTTCTGTCTCCAACAATAACACAAAAATATATCAATTGACGCAACTTTATATGATTTTTTGGATAAATTCCTGTTCAAAAGCTCTGTTGTTTTTTCCTTCTAAAATAAAATGGAAATATCTCTGTGGAGCTGGAGGAGGGAGGAGGGAAGGAGAGAGGAGAGAGGAGGGAAGGAGGGAAGGAGAGAGGAGGAGGGAGGGAGGTTGACACAAAAGCCAGTGGTGGCCATTGTGTCTTTTCACTGCTGTATCGGTGTTAAAATGGCGACACGCTCGGGGTTGTTCAGCAACCAGCAGGGAGCTGAACAGCCCCGAGCGTGTCGCCATTTTAACACCAATACACTCCTCCTACACCCCCGAGCCTCCTCCTCCATCACCAGCACCTCCTCCACCACCAGCACCTCCTCATCCACCATCAAGACCTCCTCCTCCAGCACCACCTCCACCTCATCCCACCTCCTCCACCACCACCAGCACTTCCTCCACCTCCTCCACCTCCTCCACCACCACCAGCACCTCCTCTCCTCCTCCACCACCAGCACCTCCTCCACCACGCCAACTCAGACCAGCGAAAGGGTGGGAAAACGCAGGTCACATGACACTGAAAACACCAAAACGTCGCCCAAAACAAACAGCCCGAGCGGCCGAGCGGCCGAGCGGCCTCCAGTTTATACAACAAAAGCGAGTCAGTCACCGTCTGTGGAAACTTAACATCACATTCACTCTAATTACAGACAATTAATACTCTATACACTAAAACAACAGAATCCATCTCATTCATTACGGAAAAAGACATAATGACAATAATTAGAAAAATATATCATTAAGGCGAGAATGAGAGACAGGGGAGAATTAATAGCAGACAGGTGTACGACACACACCACAATTATGGAGGCTGGAATTAGCTCCTAGCCTGCAGGGAAACACCGGGCGAGAGAGAGAGAGAGAGAGAGAGAGAGAGAGAGAGAGAGAGGGGGAGAGAGAGAGAGAGACAGAGGGGGAGAGAGAGAGAGAGAGAGAGAGAGAGAGAGAGAGAGAGAGAGAGAGAGAGAGAGAGAGAGACAGGGAGGGAGTGTCTGTGTGTCTGTGTGTGTGTGTGTGTATGCGCACATGTGAGAGAGTGTGTGTGTGTGTGTGTGTGTGTGTACTGCCAAACACATCTGTGTGCCTCTGTGCATGTGTGTGTGTCTGTCTGTCTGTCTATGTGTGTGTGTGTCTGTCTGTCTGTCTGTCTGTCTGTCTATGTGTGTGTGTGTCTGTCTGTCTGTCTGTCTGTCTGTCTGTCTATGTGTCTATGTGTGTGTGTGTGTGTGTGTGTGTGTGTGTGTGTGTGTGTGTGTGTGTGTGTGTGTGTGTGTGTGTGTTTACTCCGAGGGGCCCTCAGAGAGCAGCTCAACAACTAAGAAAAAGAAGAAGGAAAAAAAAAAGGGAATCGCAAATCAGGAGAAATAAATAAATAAGAAGCAGGAAGTGTTAAATGTGTAAATGAGGACTCCTCCGCGTCTCCGCAGACGCCGGCGTCGGATGAGAGCCGTCGCCACGGTGATCAAGGGAGGCGAGGATCGACGAGGCAGCCGTCAGGACCGGCAGCCCCGCCCCCTCCTCCCCGCCTCCGCCTGTCAATCATCCATTACGGGCGCGAATCGCGCGGCCCGGTGCCTCCCCTATTTGACGCCTCATATTAGCGCCCCCGTAAACCCCTGATCCCCGTCATTATGGGGGTCCACCCGGGTACACCCTCACCCTCAGCCCTCTGCCTCCCCCTCGCCCCTCATCACCCCTCCCTCCCTCACTCCCTCCCTCCCTCCCTCTCTCCATCTCTTCTAATCGAACCCCGACAGAGGGAGGGACGAGTGATAGAGACAGAGACAGAAAGAGAGAGAGAGAGAGAGTGAGAGTACAGCAGAGTCTCTACTTTTCCTCTCCAGACAAAATTACTTCCTGTGGTACTTCCTGTCCAAACAAAACTACTTCCTGCAGTCAGCTGACAGAGGGGGAGGAGTTGGCCAGACTCCGCCCAGCAGGAGGTCAACAACAACAACAACACTTATTGTTCTCTCCTCCACCTCCTGCTGGGGGAGGAGGGAGGGAGGGGAGAGAGAGAGAGAGAGGGAGAGAGAGGGGAGAGAGAGGGGAGGGGGAGGGAGAGAGAGGGGAGAGAGAGGGGAGGGGAGGGGGAGAGAGGGAGAGAGAGGGGAGGTGATTTAAGTGAAGTGAGAATAAAGAATGAAAATTGTTATGGTTTTTTAATATCCACGCAGATAAAAGTAAAAGTGTAGACGGCTATAAACATCAAAATAAAAGAACCCACACACACACACACACACACACACACACACACACACACACACAGACACACACTCACACACACACCACACACATGCACACAGACAAACACACACACACACACAGACAAACACACACACACACACACACATGCACGCACACACAAACAAGCTTATATATAAATAAGTAAAGATTGAAATGAAATATTTAAATACACACACACACACTCACAGACACACAGAACCCACACACAAACATTGAAAGAAAATATATAAACACACACACACACACCACACACACACACACACACACACACACTATATATAAATAAGTAAAGATTGAAATACAACATTTAAATACACACACACACACACACATACACACACACACACATACACACACACACACACACACACACACACACACACGACTGCTTGCTAAGTTAATCTGCCAGGCTGCTGCTGCTGATCCAGTCAGATAATAACTCTCCTCTCTTCTTCTCCTCCTCCTCCTTGGAGGAGGAGCAGAACCAACTCGATTTCCTTCATTTCGTCTTCACATCAAACGGCCGCTCGTCACCGTGACGACACACAGCAGCGGCGGCCATATTTAAATGTGGAGGGAGGGCGGAGCTAACGGTGGCTACAGCTGTGACACGCAGGCCGTGTAACGCAGTGTGAGAGGCGGTAGCGACCGCGTAAAATAGGCAATTACCGATTTTACCCAAACGCCATCTGAGGCTGGGAGGATGGAGGTAGAGGAGGGTGGAGGTAGAGGAGGAGTAGGTAAAGTTAGGTGGTGTCTTGCTCAGGGACACCTCCACACTTAGCTAGGGGGAGGAGCTGGGGATCGTACCAGCAACCTTCTGGTTGCCAGACAACCACACTTACCTCCTGAGCTACTGCCACCCCGCCCCTGAGGGTGTGTGTTGTGTGAGTGTGTGTGAGTGTGTGTGTGAGAGTGTGTGTGTGAGTGTGTGAGTGTGTGTGTGTGTGTGGTGTGTGTGAGTGTGTGTGAGTGTGTGTGTGTGTGAGTGTGTGTGTGAGTGTGTGTGTGGGGGGGGGGGGGGGAGGTGACATGGCCTCCGTCTGCTACGCTAACAGACTAATATCCTCCGCCTCTCAGCTCCTCCAGAACTAATCACAGGAGACACACTGTCTCTGCTGCCATCTCTGTCTCTCTCTCTCTCTCTCTCTCTCTCTCTCTCTCTCTCTCTCTCTCTCTCTCTCTCTCTCTCTCTCTCTCTCTCTCTCTCTCTCTCTCCATCTGGGGTGGAGTCGTGGGGGGTTAACAAAATGGCAGCCTGGGAGTGTGCCTACCATGTGGTGTCAACACATGTGTGTGTGTGTGTGTGTGTGTGTGTGTGTGTGTGTGTGTGTTGTGTGTGTGTGTGTGTGTGTGTGTGGTGTGTGTGTGTGTGTGTGTGTGTAGGATGGGGTGAGGGTGTAAACTCTACGCAGAACTACAGGAAGTGACATCGGAACTTTAAAAAACACCCTGGTCACATGACCTCCATCTCCAGAGCCCCCCCCCCCCCCACCCAGCACTGGCCAGGCCACGCCCCCCCTGACAGCTGAACACAAGCGGTCAGGTCAGGTTGGGTCCTGGACCACTGGGTAGAACCACCCGGGTCCCGGAGGTGGACCAGACCCCTGAGAGAGAGATAGCATAGCTTGCATGTCAACTGAATGGATGCTCTCACTGGGAGATTCAAACATAAATATTTAAACACATTAAATAAATAGAATATTAAACATTCAAATAGGAATACAGAAGCGTGTAGATCAATATCACGTGCACTTGATTTTAAATAGCAAAAACTGGAAGAGAAAGATTTGTAATTCTCTCTCCCCCCTCCTCTCTCTCCCTCACCCCCTGGAGGTGTGTTTGTTTTCGCCGTTCCCATCAACTCCTCCTCAAATCGGGGCTTCAAATCACAGAAATTGCAGCGTGAAATGAGACCCCTACCATTATGCACCATCCACACGCCCCACACCACCACCGCCACCACCCCCACCCAACCACCACCACCCCCACCACCACCACCACCACCCCCACCTCAAACGCTGTTCATTAATGGGAGTGGCGATGTGTCAATATGCTGCAGAGGGGCTTCACACGTGTCAGCTGCGCGACACAAAGCCACCGGGCCAACTTATGAACTCCCACCGCCACTCCAGAGAGTCCATAAAACACAAGGTCTGTTGTCGGCTGGGGACCACCCCCCCCCCCCCCACCCCACCGCCCTGGACACACAGCGACCACCAGGGGCCCAGATGGGGCCAAACAAAGACCAGGGTCCTTTTGTGGCGCAGAGGGGGGGGGGAGGGGGGGGGGGGCGCCGCTTTTCAGAAGCCAGTCATGCAACAAATTGGGGAAATCTGGCGGCACGGTTTGCTCTTTTATTACTGAGAGGCCGGCGAGCAGAGAGCAGATTTACAACCGACCGCCACAGAGACAAACTTAGACGTGTAAACAATAGACTTTACAGCTCTTGATGCAGGAAACCTAGAGATTATGAAACTCGTTCTATTAACCTTGTAAATATGAATGTTCTAAACCTGCTCTATTCTTATCTTTATGTACCACAGTGATATATTGCTGTCTCTCCTTCAACAAATGTACTCTTTGGAAGTCGCTTTGGATAAAAGCGTCAAATTCCCTAAATGCAAATAAAAATGTAAACAATACAAACACAGTCGAGAGTCGTATTAGTGAGCAGAAGATGAGGTCATAATGAGGAGGAGGAGGAGATCTCCTCCATCTACCTCCTCAGTGCTGATGGATCACCGGGTTATAAATAACTCCACGACGACGTCCAACGTAGCGCACAACGTCCCGCGGAGCGTTACTTCACCGTTCAACCCGGACATCGAGGAGAGGAGGATACGGGAAATGGATCGCCTCACATTCACCATTCATACACCGACGGCGGTGCCAACCATGCAAGGTAACAACCAACACGTCAGGAGCAGGTAGGGTTAGGTGGTGTCTTGCTCAGGGACACCTCCACACTTAGCTAGGAGGAGCAGGTAGGGTTAGGTGGTGTCTTGCTCAGGGACACCTCCACACTTAGCTAGGAGGAGCAGGTAGGGTTAGGTGGTGTCTTGCTCAGGGACACCTCCACACTTAGCTAGGAGGAGCAGGTAGGGTTAGGTGGTGTCTTGCTCAGGGACACCTCCACACTTAGCTAGGAGGAGCAGGTAGGGTTAGGTGGTGTCTTGCTCAGGGACACCTCCACACTTAGCTAGGAGGAGCAGGTAGGGTTAGGTGGTGTCTTATGCTGCAGGGACACCGTCCGCCACTTAAGCTACGGAGGAGCAAGTAGGGTTAGGTGGTGGTCTTGCTCAGGGACACTCCACACTTAGCTAGGAGGAGCAGGTAGGGTCTTGTTCAGGGACACCTCCACACTTAGCTAGGAGGAGCAGGTAGGGTTAGGTGGTGTCTTGCTCAGGGACACGTCCACACTTAGCTAGGAGGAGCAGGTAGGGTTAGGTGGTGTCTTGCTCAGGGACACCTCCACACTTAGCTAGGAGGAGCAGGTAGGGTTAGGAGGAGGAAAGCACTTCTAACATGGATGATATGATGCAGAGGAAACCCACACACGTGTTTTACTCGGTGAAGTTAACTTGTTCACACGCAGAGTGACAGTGAGTCATTGCTCTTATGGTCTTAAAATATCCACACAACATTTCTGCTGGGTCAGCTGGTTTTCTGCTGCTGCTAATTATAAACCAAGACTTAGAAACGCTTCTGCTCTCTGCACAGGCAACTCTCCTTAAATATAATAAATATAGTCCATCTCTTCCTCTCTCTCTCCATCTCTTCCTCTCTCTCTCCATCTCTCTCTCTATCTCTCTCTCTCTCTCTATCTCTCTCTCCCTCTCGGCCTATCTCTGCTACGTCCCCTTCTCTCCATCTCTTTTTATATCCATCTCTCTCGCTCTCTCTCTCTCTCTCTCTCTCTCTCTCTCTCTCTCTCTCTCTCTCTCTCTCTCTCTCTCTCTTCTCTCCTCTCTCTCTCTCTCTCTCTCTCTCTGCCCCTCACCTCTCACCCTCCCTTTCCCTCTCTCCCTTCTCTCTCTCTCCCCCCTCTCTCCCCCCTTTCCCTACGAGCTAGCCATGCTGCTGCACCAGTGATCTCGCCCTCTCTCTCCCCCTCTCTTCCCCCTCCTCCCCCCTCTCTCTCTCTCCCTCTCCTCTCTCCCCCCCTCCCCCTTCCTCTCGCTAGCCTGATCTTCATAGAGCGGCCATTTGTCATCATTAGCCCGGTGTTGACAGTTGGCACCGGGCTCCTGCAGATCTCCTCCACTTATGGACCCTTCAGCCCTTATTTGGGCAACATCCTCCTAATTTCATCACCCCCCCCCCCCCCCTCCCCCTGCTGCCCCTCCCCCCCCCGTTGTCCCTCCCCTGCTCCCCTCCCCAACCCCCCCCGTTGCCCCTCCCCTCCCCCTGTCGGCGTTTGATTACCGCAGTCCCCCCCCCCCCCCCAGTCTCTTTGTGTTGCCGCTCCTGACTGTGCAGACGCTACGGTGACATTTGGGATGGATGGGGCGGATACATTAAGTGGAGTACGGCGGCGGACGACTCGGCGAGGGCCGCGACAGGGAAGTGTGGCGGTGAGGAGGGGAGGAGGGGAGGAGGAGCAGGAGGAGCAGGAGGACGAGCGTCCCGGGGTCAGTGGGTAGATGATTACCTCGCCCACCTTCCCACGGCGCCCGACGTCTCTCGGTCATTAAGATTAATCACACCGCCGCCGCTACCGCCGCCGCCGCCGCTACGGTAGCGAGCGCTGGGCGGCTCTTCACAGCGGAACGAAGAAGAGGAAGGAGAAGAGGAAGTGGAAAAGGAAGAAGAAGGAGAAGAGGAAGGAGGAGGAGAGGAAGGAGAAGAGGAAAGGGAAGGAGGAGAGGAAGAGGAAGGAGGAGGAAGAGGAAGAATAAACAGGAAAAACAAATTACGCTGCGCGCGCGGGATGCTAGTCCTGGCGACGCAGCCGTGAACAAAACAAATAACGAGACACTAAAACAAACACCGAGCGCCTCTCCGCTAGCCAGCCGGCACTTGATCCTTAGCACTGTCACGTAGCACGCCGCGCGCCGCGCTAAGCTACATCATAACGGCGGGAAAAATCCGCTGCACCAGCACCTCCGCGGCTCCCCGGGAAGCCCGGAATGTTTCCGTGAGCTAAATAAACACAGCGGCCAATGCGAATCTCGCACACAGAACACATTTTCCGCGTCGTTATCTTGGCAAACGAAACCGCCGGGCCCGCTAACGCCAAATTTATGCTAATGTATGCGCGCAATTCATCACGCGTGCTGACAAGCGGGCGGCCGCGCGGCGGAGGGGAGCCTGCAGGGGTCACCGGCGCGCTCATCAACGGATTTCCTTCAGTTGCAATTTTTATCTCCGCGGCTCCCAGAGGGAAGCAT
>PIJE02003834.1:0-12500 GCA_002895965.2 Coryphaenoides rupestris | reverse complement strand
AATAATAAGACCCTCAATAAAACGACATCCCGGGAGAATTATGCATGATTATTAATATCTTAATATAGAATAATATCAACTCACTAAAACAGGTTGATTATTGAATATTATAAGACTATCTGAATACTTTTATTCCAATAAAGGATGTCTGCTGCCGTAAAGTCTTTATATTTAAAAAAAATTAAATCCATATCCTCTCCTGTCTCCTCTCCTGTCTCCTCCACTGTCTCCTCTCCTGTCTCCTCCGCTGTCTCCTCTCCTGTCTCGTCTCCTGTCTCCTCCCCTGTCTCCTCCACTGTCTCCTAT
Organism: Coryphaenoides rupestris; assembly: GCA_002895965.2. Taxonomy (NCBI): domain Eukaryota; kingdom Metazoa; phylum Chordata; class Actinopteri; order Gadiformes; family Macrouridae; genus Coryphaenoides; species Coryphaenoides rupestris. The sequence goes on along the minus strand of PIJE02003834.1, from coordinate 12,194 downwards.
ACTTGGAGAGGTCTTGGACACAGCAGAGCTCGACTGACTGATCCGTCGCCGGGTTTCCATCCATCCGCGGGGGAAACGGTGACGCATCCGAGCGCGATTGGCTGCAAACTCTCAAGATCCCGCCCCCTCCCTCCTCCTGACGACGCGTGTATGGGTGTGTGTGTGTGTGTGTGTGTGTGTGTGTGTGTGTGTGTGTGTGTGTGTGTGTGTGTGTGTGTGTGTGTGTGTGTGTGTCTCCAGGAACAGCCCCTCCAGAGCGCTGCGTCCAGGGCGCACAGCAGCACACTGCGCGCCGGAGAGCGGAGGACGCGGGGAACCACGACGACTCCTCCAACTCCAACAACATTTTGATTGCACATTTGGAAACACATTTCAAACCCTGAAGTTGTGAAATGTACTTTGGTTCGCGTCGGTGCTCCTAAGGGAGGGAGGGAGGGCGGAGAGGGGGTTCCGGACGGGTCCATGTCCGTGTCCGTTCCCTGAAGTCCGCAGAGGGACGTCTCTTTTTGGATGCCTTTTACGCAGCAGCAGCATCATCAGCATCAGCATCAGTATCCGCAGAGCTCGGTGTTGTCCAGCGTCTTCTTCTTCTTGTTGTGGTCCTCATTTTTCTTGGTAAGCACAGACCTCCTCCTCCTCTAACATTGGCTCCCGTGCAAACCGCCGCGTTGGATCCGTCTGCGTACTGCGAGGGCCCGCCGGGGGGCCCCTACCACCACCAGCACCCGGACCTCTGCCCCAACATGGTGGCGGCGCAGGCCAAGCTGGTGTACCACCTCAACAAGTACTACGGCGACAAGTGCCAGACGCGCAAGGGCGCCATCTCCAAGAGCGTCCGGGAGGTGTGCAAGGTGGTGTCCGACGTGCTGAAGGAGGTGGAGGTGCAGGAGCCGCGCTTCATCAGCTCCCTGAGCGAGATGGACAACCGCTTCGAGGGCCTGGAGGTCACGTCGCCCACGGAGTTCGAGGTGGTCCTCTACCTCAACCAGATGGGCGTCTTCAACTTCGTGGACGACGGCTCGCTGCCGGGATGCGCGGTGCTGAAGCTGAGCGACGGCCGCAAGCGCAGCATGTCCCTGTGGGTGGAGTTCATCACGGCCTCCGGGTACCTGTCGGCGCGCAAGATCCGCTCCCGCTTCCAGACGCTGGTGGCGCAGGCGGTGGACAAGTGCAGCTACCGCGACGTGGTGAAGATGGTGGCGGACACCAGCGAGGTGAAGCTGCGCGTCCGCGACCGCTACGTGGTGCAGATCACGCCCGCCTTCAAGTGCACGGGCATCTGGCCCCGCAGCGCGTCCCACTGGCCCCTGGCGCACGTCCCGTGGCCGGGGCCCAACCGCGTGGCCGAGGTCAAGGCGGAGGGCTTCAACCTGCTCTCCAAGGAGTGCTACTCGCTGAACGGCAAGCAGAGCTCGGCGGAGAGCGACGCCTGGGTGCTGCAGTTCGCCGAGGCCGAGAACCGCCTGCTGCTGGGCGGCTGCAGGAAGAAGTGTCTCTCGGTGCTCAAGGCCCTGCGGGACCGGCACCTGGAGCTGCCCGGCCAGCCGCTCAACAGCTACCACATGAAGAGCCTGGTGGCCTACGAGTGTGAGAAGCACCCGCGGGAGTCGGACTGGGAGGAGAGCTGCCTCGGGGACCGGCTGAACGGCGTCCTGCTGCAGCTCATCTCCTGCCTGCAGTGCCGCAGGTGTCCGCACTACTTCCTGCCGGGCCTTGACCTCTTCCAGGGCCGCCCGCACTCGGCGCTGGAGAACGCGGCCAAGCAGACGTGGCGGCTGGCGAGGGAGATCCTCACCAACCCCAAGAGCCTGGAGAAGCTCTGACCCCGGGGGGACCGTCATGGTGACACTACAGCCCCCCAAGAGCCTGGAGAAACTCTGATCAGGGACCCATGGTGACACTACAGCCCCCCAAGAGCCTGGAGAAACTCTGATCAGGTATCAATAATCATGATAATAATAATAATAATAATAATAATAATAATAATAATAATAATAATGATGAAACACAGTGAAGAAGACCTTCTTATTCCTCACACCTCTAAGGTCTGGACTAGGGTGACTTGGTGATAATCAAAAGACTACAAAAAAAATGATTGGTGCGTTTTTTCCCCAACAAGACTTTTCCAAACGTCTCCTCTTTTAACAATTGAAACCATTTGGAAAATATCTATTTTTTATTATGGACAAAACGAGCCAGACTCTCCGTGTGTGTTTTGCTTTAGTTTCTCACTGCTTTTATGATTTAGTATTTCTCTCTCTCTGTAGTAATAATAATAATAATAATAATAATATAGGAGTTAAAACCCAACTGTAAATAACATCCATAGCTTGTGCATCAGTGGTCCGAGGTGGTGAATGTTGTTCTCTCTTCTTGTGGTAGAAAAACCTTTCGTTTAATTTATAAATACTGTTTCTCATCCTTAACGTTTACATTTGATAGCTGGCCAACCTTGTTACGTTTAAAAAAAAAAAAAACACATTCCATGAATTTACTTGAATTATTATTATTATTAATATTATTATTTAAAGTACTCGAGCTTTTTTGTTGTTTGCTTTTTTTATACCTTTCTTAGGCCTAAACAACAAAAACATAAATAAGAAAATATATAGAGAATATATGTCTAATTGAAAAAAAAATGCACTTGAAATACACTGGATTATTATGACATCTGTGATCTGATTTTTTTAAATGTCTTGATATTATTATTATTTAAAGAGTTAATAAATCGAACTGTTTTATATTTGTGTCCCACTTCGGCTCCTTAATTACAAGACATTTGTAATTCTTTATAAAAAAAAATATATATACAGTATATATATATATATATACATTTTCAGCCGTGCATGGGGTTCTACTGATTTCAATTGCTGGTTTTATTTTGTATTTATTTTGTACAAATGTAATATAAATGTAATATAAATGTAAAAAATTTTGAGAACAACCAATAGACCCATAATTCATATTAATATAGAATTCACTATTCCGTCTGAAAAAAAAGCTAAAAAAATTATGTACATACATATTTTTACTTAAATAATGTTCATACATTTTTTGTACATATTGGCCTACATGACGTGATTGATTGATTGATTGATTAGGGCTGGACGTGACGTCACTCCGAATTATTAAACAATAAAACCGCCATTGCAGACATTTGAATAATTCTCCAAATTTATAAAATGCACATAAAAACACCCGATAATACGCCTGTCTATAAATATATATATAATTTATATTATATATATATTTATATATGTATATAAATATATACCACCTTATTCTTATTTGTTTGTGTAGTCTACTAATACACGTATTTAAAAAGAACGGCAATCAATTAATCAATTCAGGGATCGATTATTTACTCATTAATGAATCAACAATTGGAACCACGTGCATCGAGTTACACACACACACACACACACACACGTGACGTCATTCAGTCCCAGGACGCAACTGAAGAGCAACCAGTTGACGTCATATTCCTGATGATCGATCAACATGATGATGACGGCGAGTTTAAAAAGAAACACAGGAACTGTGAGACACACAGTCAGAGAGAGAGACACAGTCAGGGAGAGAGAGACACACAGTCAGGGAGAGAGAGACACAGTCAGGGAGAGAGAGACACAGTCAGGGAGAGAGAGACACAGTCAGGGAGAGAGAGACACACAGTCAGGGAGAGAGACACACAGTCAGGGAGAGAGAGACACACAGTCAGGGAGAGAGAGACACAGTCAGGGAGAGAGAGACACACAGTCAGGGAGAGAGAGACACAGTCAGGGAGAGAGAGACACAGTCAGGGAGAGAGAGACACAGTCAGGAGAGAGAGACACACAGTCAGGGAGAGAGAGACACACAGTCAGTGAGAGAGAGACACAGTCAGGGAGAGAGAGACACACAGTCAGTGAGAGAGAGACACAGTCAGTGAGAGAGAGACACAGTCAGGGAGAGAGAGACACACAGTCAGGGAGACCTACCCGGGGGTCGTGGAGGCGGCTGGCGAAGTCCGGGTCGTCCGGGTCCACCTCGAAGCAGAGCTGGGACGTGCAGATGGACAGGGTCCCGCTGACCCCCAGCAGCAGGGGCGGGCAGACCAGCCGCGCCGCGCTGCTCAGCACCACCGGGCCTGGGGTCAGAGGTCACCGGGGTCACGTGTTAGGGCCTTCAGGGTATATGATGGTGACTTTATATTCTGGTTTATGATACAAAGGAAACAGTAAAGCAGTCGGTTGCTCTATCGGCCGTATTCGTGGTTTCCCTGCAAACGCAAACTATTCAATGTGTTCCTTCTGTTGAGTTTTTATGATGTATTTATTAATTTATTATACAGATCATATATAAACTTATAATTTTACAAAGGGGAGGTCGACTGAAAACCAAAACCCACACAGAGATGCAGGAGAACATTTATTTTTTATTGTGTGTGAGCCCATTTAATGTTTAATCTCGCTCACCACCAGACCCATAAGTATATAATATATATAGAACTGTCACTCATAAAGTTGTGACGTCATCAAGTTACCTCCTGGCGGGGAGGGGGGGGGGGGATTCTCCATAGGAACGCCTCCGTTTACCTCCTAATGATGATCTTGTATTTACGACTTCAGAGTCCAGACGCTCGTCAGCTGCGCCATAGAGACACCATTAACTACCTCCCCTCCCTCACCCTCACCCTCCCTCACCCCCTCCCCCTCCCCTCCCTCCCCGTAGGCCTTTAGCAGCAAGGGGGAAATTTATCGATCTCTCGGTGTCCGGAGAGCCCCTTTAATGTCTCATCCATCTTAATCCGCGTCTAGGAGCCAATTAGGGCCCCCGACCCTCGCACCCCTCCAGCCTCTTAATACAGAGACCCCCTACACACACACACACACACACACAGACACACAGACACACACACACACACACACACACACGTTGCATTGTGCTGCTATAATGCTGTTTATTATTTTTATTCTAAATTGTGTAAAACATGTTTTCTGGCGGCAAAAGGAGACATTTATGCAATAGACTCAAAAAAAGGTGGCGAAAAAAATATCCACACACAAGAATTTTCCATATAAAGTATTCTATAATTATAGGCCATAAGCCTATATAGGGATAATTATGAATAATGACTAAAAACCTACTAAACACATTATATAACATGATATAACTATAACATGATATAACATAGAACTATAACATGATATAACATAGAACTATTATAACATGATATAACTATAACATGATATAACATAGAACTATAACATGATATAACATAGAACTATAACATGATATAACTGTAACCTACACAACCTACACCGGTCCGTGGCGCGAAAAAGGTCGGTGACCTCTGGCCCCCAGGACTGTACGCGGATATTAAATTACATTTAATTAATAGTCACTGGAAATAATATTTTGTGCAACAGTAATCTCTAAATCCTTCCTCACACGCGTGAACACTTATATTAACATAATACTGTTATAATATATTGTATTAATTTAACTGTGAAGAGGATGAATTGTGCCCGAGGTCCGCGGATTAACGTCTCATTCATGACGTCATGAATTAATCCGTTTCGTACTTCATGAATTCAACGTTCACACGACAACACGGACACCAGATGAGACATGATGGGACATTATGTATATTTATTATGTATATTTATTATGTATATTACTACTATATACATGTATATACAACTAATATTCCTACATGACGTTTTCAGTTTTCGTTAGGACTATTTATTTATTTATTTATTTTTTCCTTTGTATTTCATTTTACTTTTCATCCTAAGAAGGCTTATTTAATTACACACATTGGTCCATATTTGTGTCTCTTTTATAATTACAAACGTTTTAAAAGGTGACAATAGAAACATATAAATAAAGTTGCCTTGATGCAAATAAAGTTAAGTATTAATTATTATTATTATTATTATTATTATTATTATTATTATTATTAGGGCTACATATGACACATATTTCCCATCCCGCTTTTCTCACTGGATTAACATGTTATATATAATATATAACATGTTATATATATAAGTTATATATTATATATAACATGTTATATATATAACAAGACACCCTATGACGTCACTACCACCTGGGCAGGTGTGTGTGTGTGTGTGTGTGTGTGTGTGTGTGTGTGTGTGTGTGTGTGTGTGTGTGTGTGTGTGTGTGTGTGTGTGTGTGTGTGTGTGTGTGAATAAATGTAAATACATGTAAAATACACACAAAGAAAAGCAGAGAAAGAGAATACTCGGTTTCAGTATCTTCATTAATTTGGGCTGCAGTGGTTAATTGTGATAGCAATCCTTCGTACATTTTGCATCAAGGAACTGAAAGACATTAAATGAATATTAATAATAATAACATAATAATATCCAACCGTGCTGGAATCTCCCTGTGTGGCTACAGATGAACTATATGTTATGAATGTTTATGTCCCATTCAGATGAGTTTACCTCAATGCAAATCAAATACAAATGTTTTCAAATGCTGTAACTTACATCCTCTGTGTTTATACTGCTCAATTCCATTTTAAAATAAATGTTACGTTTTTCAAAAGTAAATGACGGTCATGTAAATTACAAACTGAACGTTAAAATGACAGCAAATCCTAAAATAGGATGCAGCAACACCGTTAAACCAAATGAATCTTTGACAGTGGAAACAGAAAAGCAGCCTCTCTCCCTGCAGCTTCTAATTCACTGAGTTATGATGTAGGATCGAGTCCAAAGTGCTCATCTGACGCCTGGCTCGGCGGGCCCCTGTGTCTGCAGCCATGGGCCCCTGGCTGCAGACTGCAGGGGCCCCTGGCTGCAGACACAGAGGCCCCTCATGGCCCAGGTCGACAACCCCCCCCCCGCCCCCCACACACACACACACACACACACACACACATCAACACACACACACACACACACACACACACACACACACACACACACACACACACACACACACACACACACACACACACACACACACACACACACACACACACACACACACACACAACCCCCTGGGCCCCGCCCCTCTTGGCAGGGCCGAGGGTCTGACACCGCCCACTTGGCAGGCGGGGGCCTCTTGTTGACAGGATCTGGTCCCAGATCTCTCATTAAGAGCACTCATGCTTGGGATTAGACACACAGGGAGCAGAGGGAGCACACAGCGGCCCCACAGCGCCCCCGGCGGCGGAGGGCAGGAACCGCAGCCCCCCCCCCACGCACCGACCACAACGAGGCCCACATTATCTCAGGGGGGGTCAGGATGATGAGGATGATGATGATGATGATGATGAGGATGATAATGAGGAGGAGGAGGTTTATGGCTGTTTGTGGTTTGCAGAGAGAGCAGGAAGGATTCGTTTAAAAAGTCATTTGAATGAAGCGTGTTTTGTTTGTTATTTTGTCTTTAGTTGAGGAGATCGTTTGAACTGATATGGATGACAGCGTAGTTACTAGTTATTGGTGTTTGTGTGTTCAGGGGCATGCGAGTGTGTGTGTGTGTGTGTGTGTGTGTGTGTGTGTGTGTGTGTGTGTGAGTGGAGAAAACAACAAATCTAAATGTTGAGTTGTTTTCTTATCGTGTCATTTTGTGTCGATCGCGAGTTTCACCGGGAAACGGGGACACGACCCAAAATGGCGGCAAGCGGCTCGCCGGGGGTTTCCGGATAAAAATAGAGATCTGTTCGCACACACACACACACACACACACACACACACACACGCACAGACACGCACACACACACACACGCGCGCATGCACGCACACACACACATATGCACGGTTTTAAGACGTAACAGAAGTCTGTCCAGACGTCCACAGCCAGCTGGAATCCAGTACCAATACAAGTACCAGTAACACACCGACGTGTACTGTACATGTTCACGGTCCTCCCAGAACGTCTCCATGTTTGTGTACCTTGCATTCATTCCTTAAAGCGCGCCGAGGAGCAGCGGAAAATGTGCTCCAGTGTAACCAGATGAGAACACGCAGATCCAATCATTAGATCCAGGAGTCCATCTGAGCGTGACGCTAACGGATAACCTTTAACGAACGATGGATGGAGTGGCCCGTTACGTGTGTGTGTGTGTGTGTGTGTGTGTTGTGCGTGTGTGTGTGTGTGTGTGTGTGTGTGTGTGTTGTGTGTGTGTGTGTGGTGTGTGTCTCCAGATCCCCTCAGCTCATTTGCTGCTTCATAATCCTTGATATTGGAACACTGGGAACGTTCCGTGGATTTATGATGGCTGCCATTCCTGACTAATATATTCCAGTGAAGAGATTTCATCACCGGAGCTCAACGCCAGCTCCCTTCCTCTCTCAGTCTCTCTCTCCCCCGTTTCACTCTCACTCAGTCTCTCTCTCTCTCTCTTTCTCTTTCTCTCTCTCTCTCTCTCTCTCTCTCCCAGTTTCTGTCCCCCGCTCCCCCTCTCCCTCCCTCCCTCCCTCCCTCCCTCCCAGGTTAAAGGCAGACATGTCTCCATTACACTAACAGAGAGTCAGAGGAACCTGCAGGCCCGTCAGCCGGGGCCAGACTGCGGCTCCTGGCTGACCTCGGGGGCCCTCGCTGCGGGGTCTCAGGGGTCAGCCAGGGTCCGGGTCCTGGGTTCTGGTCCTGGTTCTGGTCTAGGTTCTCTAGATCCACTGCGCTTTCCTCTTTGTTCCAGAGATTCGAATTAAACCAAATACTCTTTCTTCCGAACAGAAAGGCTTTCACTGTGTGATGTTTTATTCAACTGAAACGTGTGTCTTGTTTTAGTGTTGTTTGCATTCAATATTAATAAAAGCTACCAAAACCAAACTGTAGAATGGACTACAGTGAACAGCGCAGGACAGAAGTAGTTCTGGTTCTGGCTTCAGGAGGAACCAGTGATGAGCAGAACCAACATGAAGACAGAGACATGAGCCAAGAGAAATGTTTGGACCATAAATAGATCTACGATCATAATAGATTACTATCAGAACACAGACCCAATTGAAAACACGTCAGACAATATATATTTATTCTAAATCGTTTGATATTAGTTTACATTAGGATCGCATCAGTCGGTTTTGTGTCGTCCACTTACTGTGAATAAAGAAATAAACGCACACACATCAGATCTCATCTGTCCTCAATCTCCTCCACGCATCCATCATCTCCTGGTGACCATAACACTGCTCTTCTTGACGTTTCAAGTTATGACATCTCGGGACAATGCAACGCCGTCTCTGCGGAACTCATGTTCAGAGCGCAGGAAGTGGCGGACGCCAGCTTCCCCTCGCTGAGCGCAGTACGAGCGTGCTCACAGAAACCAGAACAAGATGGCTCCCGCCTCCGACGCAGCAGCAATCCTCTCCAGATGCAGCGAGACCGCATGCTGCCCCCGCCGCCGCCACCTCCTCTCCAGATGCAGGACGACACAATGAGGAGAACATACAGCGCTCCCAAAATGAATACCTTCCTTCCATCGCTCGGGAACATCTCCTCCAGAGAGCCAGAGAGCTTTAGAGTCAGGTCTGGTGGTGGTGGTGACGGTGACGGTGGAGGAGTTGGTGGTGGTGGTGGTGAAGAAGAAGGTAATGGTTGCCGAGGCGGTGACGATGATCACGGTGACAAAGTCGGTGGACGAGGTGACGAAGATGAAGATGGTGGTGGTGATGAGCAGTGAGGCGATGGTGAAGACGAGGATGGTGGACGAGGTGCAGCGTCGCCGAGTCTCCTCACCTCCCAGGTGGTCCACGTCCTTCTCCTGCAGGACGCTGGTGACGTCGTCCTCCCCCTCCAGGACCAGGTCGGTCTCGGGGCTCCGGCAGGACCCCGCCGGGCCCCGGAGGCCCTTCTGGCCCCTCAGCAGGCGGTCCTCCTCGCCGTCTGGAGAACAGCAAACAACAACAACAAAGATTCTATTGTTTCGTTTGCCAGACGCGTTCAAACGAAGCAATGAGATACTGGTCATTAAGGAGGAACCATCACACTCAGCTATTTTCTCATTCTCAGAAAAACAAAATATCTCAACTCTTGTTTCTGCGGGGAGAAGTTGGACCAGTTAACGTGTTTAATCAGAACCAGACCAGCGGTGGACTCAAACGCTGGACCCACGGCGTCAAAGCGCCAACGTCTCCAGACACACGTAGGAAGTGGTCCTCGTGTACTCAGACCCTGCGAGTGTCAAGGACACCTTCAGGTGGACTCGAACCCACAACCCCAACCCTGACGTCTCCGCTCCCCTGCCCGCTTTAAGAGCACCAAGCGGGGAAGACGGGGTTCAAAGGACGGTCCAATCTTCCGAGAGGCCGCACTTTGAAGCCTGGCGGAGGAGGAGGACAGATTCCAATCAGCGCTGCGAGGAGATATCCAGCAGGACGAGGCGATCCGCTTTCAAGTGTCACAATAAGTGCATTCAAGCAGGAGACGGAATCTGGTTCTCATCGCAGCGCAGACAATCCACTCTGGCACCGGATTAGACGACCGTCTCTCGGAGAGGACGGGGGGGGGGCTACGATCATACACTTGTTTAAAAAACACGCACACACACACACACGCACGCACACACACACACACACACACGCACACACACACACACGCACACACACACGGCATCACATCACATCACACGCAATGTCATACAACATGGAGTCAATGTGTTTGTTATCCTTTCATGGTCGACTAACACGTTATCATTTCATCCTTTGAGGTTCCGTTCATCCCAGCGAGGTCGACGGGTCAACGGGGTCGAGACATCGCCCGCTCGGGGTCTGTCAGGGGTCGTATTCCTGCCGGTCTGTGTTCCCTGACTAGGAGACCGCTCGATCAAAACCCTGCCTTTACGCCCGGGTCCCATCAGATACCCACCGGGGAGGTAAATGTCCGTACGTTCTCCGGACATCACCAGAGGGGCATCGGCAACTTTCATCAGCCAATCGGCCGCCGGTGCCAAATCACGGCCACGCCCCTCGACACAGACGCACACACGCTGTTCTGGGAAGGCCGGTGGATCTGGGAGGAAGTTGTGGTGACTCTCATGTACGAGGGCGGCAGTAGCTCAGGAGGTAAGAGCGGTTGTCTGGCAACAGGAAGGTTGCTGGTTGACTCCTCCTCCTAGCTAAGTGTGGAGGTGTCCCTGAGCAAGACACCACCTAACCCTACCTGCTCCTCCTAGCTAAGTGTGGAGGTGTCCCTGAGCAAGACACCACCTAACCCTACCTGCTCCTCCTAGCTAAGTGTGGAGGTGTCCCTGAGCAAGACACCACCTAACCCTACCTGCTCCTCCTAGCTAAGTGTGGAGGTGTCCCTGAGCAAGACACCACCTAACCCTACCTGCTCCTCCTAGCTAAGTGTGGAGGTGTCCCTGAGCAAGACACCACCTAACCCTACCCTGCTCCTCCCTAGCTAAGTGTGGAGGTGTCCTGAGCAAGACACCACCTAACCCTACCTGCTCCTCCTAGCTAAGTGTGGAGGGTCCCTGAGCAAGACACCACCTAACCTACCTGCTCCTCCTAGCTAAGTGTGGAGGTGTCCCTGAGCAAGACACCACCTAACCCTACCTGCTCCTCCTAGCTAAGTGTGGAGGTGTCCCTGAGCAAGACACCACCTAACCCTACCTGCTCCTCCTAGCTAAGTGTGGAGGTGTCCCTGAGCACGACACCACCTAACCCTACCTGCTCCTCCTAGCTAAGTGTGGAGGTGTCCCTGAGCAAGACACCACCTAACCCTACCTGCTCCTCCTAGCTAAGTGTGGAGGTGTCCCTGAGCAAGACACCACCTAACCCATTTACCAAGTTTCTATCTTAACATTTACATTTGGCAGACACTTTTATCCAAAGCGAGTTACAAAGGTACACGTGACATACAAATACAAATACACATGTTTGTATTCCTCAGTATTCTAAAGCCATGTTCGTTTTTATCAGTTTATTTCTGGATATTTAGCATCAGCATAGTTTAGTTCTGTTAACTGACTAAATACCCTCCAAGTACTGGCCTGTACTTTCTCCTGTGGCACCTGAATGTACTTATCCTATCCTATCTTAAGTACTGCTACTTCAGTAGCGTTTGTGTACTTCTCACCCATCACTGCGGAGTCTGTAGTACTTTATACTGATCACTCCTCTGACTGTCAGCGAGTCCTTCTGACCTCAGGAACCAACTACAGGTCCAGCTGATGGAGGACAGAGATGACTGTTGTCACGGCGACTGAAGGAAAACACACATACACA
>PIJE02003832.1:21662-29162 GCA_002895965.2 Coryphaenoides rupestris | reverse complement strand
CTGATTTGAATCCGACGTGAATTAAACAGAAAAACGTTCGGCTGCGCCTGAACGTTTGACCCCGGCGACAAACTCATGACTCATCGGGTCACGGCAGGCAATGGCAGACGTCGGTCGGACGTCAGGCTAGAGAGGAAGTGTGTGTGTGTGTGTGTGTGTGGGTGGGGAGTCTGAGTGATTGATTTTAAATTAGATACTGTTTGCTGATTGATTGGGAGTATTGCCAATCAAGTCACAGATTGGCAGGAGGATGAGACCAGCTATCATGTGGTTATTTCTGTTTACTTGTAAATTTAGTCAAAGTCCATCCCAGAACTCAACTCCTCCTCTCCTTCTCTCCTCCTCTCCTCTCCTCTCCTCTCCTTCTCCTCTCCTCCTCTCCTCCCCTACTGTCTGTTCTGATATATCAGTTAATAATCGCCTGCAGGTATGTTAGTGTGTCTCTGTGTCAATGTGGTGTGTGTGTGTATGTGCTACACACACACACACACACACACACACACACACACACACACACACACACACACACACACACACACACACACACAATGTGTATCAGATAATTAGAGCCATTTCTAATGCTGCACCTTGGGCTCCGTTGGATTACGGTACGAGAAGCAGTTAGAGCTAATTACCTGCTAGCATGCTGCATGTAATTGTAACACAGTGTCTCTCTCACACACACACACACACACACACGCGCACACACACACACACACACACAGAGTCAAATGAGAATCATTCTTTGTTGGAAAAAGATGCATATGCGTGTGTGTGTGTGTGTGTGTGTGTGTGTGTGTGTGTGTGTGCAGGGGCTGAATGCAGAATTCAGCAAATTCCAGTTTAGAGCCAAGAAGGTGAATAACAGCCCCGTTGCCGTGGTTTCCCGTTAGAGTGTTAGCGTCTCTTAAACTCCGGGTCAGGACCCCAGCATGGGGTCACGACCCGGCCAGGTGGAGGTGGAGGTGGGTCACATGATCACCGACTCCGGTGTGCGGTGGTCGGGTCACGCGGTCCGGACACTCTGAGATGGTCTCTTGGGTCCCACCGAGATAAAAAAAGAATGGAAGAACCCCTAGCCTAGCGCTAACCCCTAGCCTAGCGCTAACACCTAACCTAGCCCTAGGTCTCGATCTCTCTGTCTCTCTCTCTCGCCGTCTCTCTCTCATTGTCTGCCATCTAGTGGTCAGTGTGGGTGAGTGCAACGTGTGCTGGTCTGTCCTGATTGTGTGTGTGTGTGTGTGAGTCAGGGCCTCCTATGGGACAGAAACAAGTCACCAACACACTGGAGGGGGAGGGGATTCAGTTGGTGAGCGAGAGACAGACAGAGAGAGAGAGAGAAAGAGAGCGAGAGAGAGAAAGAGAGTGGGTGTGTCTTGTGTGCTTTTTGAGTGTTCTTAGAGAGTGTGTGTTTGGCAGAGTGAGGGAGAGAGAGTGAACGAAAAAAGTCTGTAAGGAATTGCACTTGCATGCTTGTGAAAATATGTAGACACACACACACACACACACACATACACACACACACACATACATGTCATGTTCTGCTAGCGTGCATGAGCTGTCCTATCTGCTTCTGTGTGTGTGTGTGTGTGTGTGTGTCGAGTGTTTAGCCTGTCAAACTAGTTTTTTTGCTTCTAATTATAGCCTCCAGGAAAAAGGAAATACACACACATACACGCACACACACACACACACACCACTCACTTCAGGTGTGTCAGGCTTATCTTGTGTGTGTGTGTGTGTGTGTGTGTGTATATGTATGCACGTGGCACACTAAAGGCGTGTCTTATCGGAACACCTGAGTGAGGGGGGGGGGCGTGGCTTAGGGATAAGTGGACGACAGGAAACAGGAAGATATGTTACAGAGTTTGAACAACTCCCAGGTGGCGAGAGAGCGAAAGAGAGAGAGAGAGAGAGAGAGAGAGAGAGAGAGAGGGGGAGGGGAGAGAGAGAGAGAGAGTGACAGAAAGACAGAGAGAGAGAGTGAGACGGTTTCACTGGATTTCAACACAACATGGATTTAACTTCTTGTGTGTAGAAGAACAGAGGACGCCGGCGTGCTACGTCGCTACAGTGGATCTACCTGAGCAGCTCCCAGGCGTGGATACTGACACCGCCGCCGCCGCCGCCAAGGCAAACGCTAAAGCGAGCACCTCCAGGCTACAACTGTACAGCCGCCGCCACGGAAGCTACCAGCGACTCCAGAGACGCTTCCACAACCGCAAGAGCTACCTCCTCCAGAAATGCTACAACCAGCACTAAATGCTAGTACCAGTGCTGAGTAAAGCTAGCACGAGTGCTAACTGAAACTACCACCCAGCGCTCACTTAAGTTAGCACCAGCGCTCACAAAAGCTAGCACCGGCGCCCGTTAAGGCGAGCAGCGATTGCTAATGGTTCCAGGAGAGAGAGAGGGTGCTGGTGGTGCTGGTGAAGCTATTGAAGGTGGTGGCTTTGGGGCTTAGCGTTGGTGCTAGCTTTAGTGAGCGCTGGTGCAACCGTTAGCAAATCGCTGCTAGCTTTAACGAGCGCCGGTGCAACCGTTAGCAATCGCCGCGCTCACTTAAGCTAGCAGCGATTGCTAACGGTTGCACCAGCGCTCACTAAAGCTAGCAGCGATTTGCTAACGGTTGCACCAGCGCTCACTAAAGCTAGCACCAACGCTAAGCCCCAAAGCCACCACCTTCAATAGCTTCACCAGCACCACCAGCACCCTCTCTCTCTCCTGGAACCCTGCTCTCCGCTCGGTTCAGGTGACCCCCGTGAGGTCATCATCGCGCGCCATGCCGAGCGGCCTGTGTGAGGCGGGGGCGTGCTGCTTCCTGCCCCTGGTGTTCCGGTGTGGCGACGGGGGAGTCGGGGAGAGGCTGGGGGAAGACGAGGGACATCTGAGCCACAACGACAAGCTGGAGAACAACACCAGCTCCTTCAGTGGAGACAGGGAGGTGTGTGTGTGTGTGTGTGTGTGTAGATGCATCAACAATGTCTGTGTTTCCTCTACTTGTGTGTGAGTGTACATGTGACAGGATGTGTCTGTAGCCCCCCTTGTGTGTGTGTGTGTACTTTATGTACTATATGTATGTGCAGGTATGTGTGTGTGTGTGTACCGCATATACTGTATGTATGTGCAGGTGTGTGTGTGTGCAGGTATGTGTGTGTGTGTGCAGGCATGTGTGTGTGTGCAGGCATGTGTGTGTGTGCAGGTGTGTGTGTGTGTGTGTGTGTTCTTTCATCAGTTTCAAGTCAGACTCAGAGGAATAGTTGCCGTCTGTTCCTGAGGAGGGGAACATTCTGTTGGTCGTGTCGTTTCCTTCAGGGCAGAGTTGAGTGTCGCACGGCGCCACCTTGACCTCTGATCCCTGTGTTTACGACCTCACCTTTATCTGCACGTCCACGCACCTAGCTACACACACACACACACACACACACACACACACACACACACACACACACACACACACACATCCACACACCAACACACACACACACACACACAACACACATACACACACAGGAACACACGTACTTGTACTTACTTTTCCTGATTGTTTATTTGTTAATTGAGTTGTTGTTTAGAAGAATACTGTAGGAGTGAATGGGGAGTCAGCATAGGCTCCCCAGACAGGCAGACAGACAGGCAGGCAGGCAGACAGACAGACAGACAGACAGACAGACAGACGTGATGGAGAGACACACCTTCTGGGATCTAGAGGAGTTGGCTTCTCCTCATCCAGCTCAACGCTAACAAACAACAACAAGACTGGACACGACACACACACACACACACATACACACACCACACACACACACACACACACAGACACACACATCCACATACACACACTCACAACATACACACAGTGTGATCTATGTTCAGCACTCCTTCTGTTTAACTGCAGATGGCTAGCATGCTGCAGATGGCTAACATGCTGCAGATGGCTAGCATGCTGCAGATAGCTAACATGCTACAGCTAGTTAGCATGCTATAGACGACCAACATGCTGTAGTTAACATGCTATATATATATAGCTAATATGCTATAGCTTGCTGACATGCAGTAGAATGCCGTGCTCCCCGGTGTCTGAACGATGACGCTGCGGCGCTTTGCTACGACAAGACGTTTTCAAGTGTTTTCCTCGCAGCAGATTAGTATTTCTGCGACGGCGCTAACAAGCTCAGCATCAGCGGCGTGCTGCCGTGTGTGGGATGATTGATGTTGTTGTTGTTGTTGTTGTTGTTGTTGTTGTTGTTGTGTCAGCTGAAGCTCGGAGCGAGGTTCGGTCGCGTTTTAAACAAATTTAGCGAAGGCGTTGTTCAGTGTTAAAATATTCGGCGCTTTGAATAGAACGACAAGTGTTTGCCGATGACGTGTCGACATTGTTTGTTTTCAAGGCTTTTTGTCCAAAATCCGTGACATGTTAAGATATCACTTTGGCTGTTTTTGTCGTAGCTGACGGGTGTTACGCTGTGTTGGGGGCGGCAGTCGCTCAGGAGGTATAAGAGCGGTCGTCTGGCAGCAGGAAGGTTGCCGGTTCGATCCCCCGGGCTCCTCCTCCGCCTCCTAGCTAAGTGTGGAGGTGTCCCTGAGCGAGACACCACCTAACCCTACCTGCTCCTCCTAGCTAAGTGTGGAGGTGTCCCTGAGCAAGACACCACCTAACCCTACCTGCTCCTCCTAGCTAAGTGTGGAGGTGTCCCTGAGCAAGACACCACCTAACCCTACCTGCTCCTCCTAGCTAAGTGTGGAGGTGTCCCTGAGCAAGACACCACCTAACCCTACCTGCTCCTCCTAGCTTAGTGTGGAGGTGTCCCTGAGCAAGACACCACCTAACCCTACCTGCTCCTCCTAGCTAAGTGTGGAGGTGTCCCTGAGCAAGACACCACCTAACCCTACCTGCTCCTCCTAGCTAAGTGTGGAGGTGTCCCTGAGCAAGACACCACCTAACCCTACCTGCTCCTCCTAGCTAAGTGTGGAGGTGTCCCTGAGCAAGACACCACCTAACCCTACCTGCTCTCCCTAGCTAAGTGTGGAGGTGTCCCTGAGCAAGACACCACCTAACCCTACCTGCTCCTCCTAGCTAAGTGTGGAGGTGTCCCTGAGCAAGACACCACCTAACCCTACCTGCTCCTCCTAGCTAAGTGTGGAGGTGTCCCTGAGCAAGACACCACCTAACCCTACCTGCTCCTCCTAGCTAAGTGTGGAGGTGTCCCTGAGCAAGACACCACCTAACCCTACCTGCTCCTCCTAGCTAAGTGTGGAGGTGTCCCTGAGCAAGACACCACCTAACCCTAGACTTCTCTCTCCCAGAAACAGCTGGTAGATCTTGTCTGTGTGATTGACTCCCAGCCGGGAGGTTGTGGGTTCGATCCCCAACCCCCTGCGGCTCCTCGTCAGAGAGGCAGTTCGCTGTACGGTGGCTTTGGACGGTGGAGGAGTCTCTGGGAGCTGAGTGACGGTAAACGTTGTGTGTTGTTGTGTTCCATCGAGGATTTGAATGCAGACGTCACCTCCTGCTGTGTGTTCCATCAATTTGTGTGTTGTGTGTGTTGTGTGTTGTGTGTGTGTGTGTGTGTGTGTGTGTGTGTGTGTGTGTGTGTGTGTGTGTGTGTGTGTGTGTGTGTGTGTGTGTGTGTGTGTGTGTGTGTGGCGGTCGGGGTCTTATTGTGAAGGAAGGGCTAATGAGACGACTTGCTGCGCAGACAGAGGAATGTTGCTAGGTGACAGATGTGCCATCAGTTATGTTTGATCAAGTGTGTGTGTGTGTGTTATGTCTTCCAGGGGGGCCTTGCCTACCCCCCCCCAACCCTCGACCCCCGACCCCCATAGGGAAATTCATCCTCTGCTTTCAACTCATCCGAGCTAGAGGCTAGGCACTAAGGGCTAGGGGCTAGGGGCTAGGCGATTGGCGCTAGGCGCTAGGAGCTAGGCGCTTGTAGCAGATGTATTCGTACCGCTGCCTTGCTGATGGGCAGGGCAGGGGTGTTTGGTTAAACTTGTTAGCGTGGGCGGCACACGTACAACCTCCACACGGGAAGGATTGTGTTAGCATGTGGCGGCGGCAGCGCTAACCGCCCGCGCGCCCACCCTATTCAGCTTTTAGCAAGGGAAATTATAATGTCCCTATAATTAGCTAATTACCCAGAGTGCACTGCTGCCCTCTCCAGGAAGGCAGTCTGAGATAAATTGGTGTGTGGCTCTGACCTACACACCGGTATTTATAGCTGTTATTTAGGGCAAAGACAGCCCATTGGTCAAAGGCAGAATCATATGATCGGTTGAAACGGACAACGATGTTCAACTGTCCTTCCGGCGGCGGTTGAACCGAGCGTTCTGATTGGTCAAACGGGAAATTGACCAATAGATTGTAGGTGGTACATTCAGATTTTGTTGTGAGGACATGCCGGGGAGGCTCGTCCGGTGTACAATTCAGACGCCGCCATTAAGAGCAATTTAAGAACATTTCTTCTTTCTCAAGTTTTCACCAGAACCTAATTTAATTTGACGCACGTGAAGACACACTCGCTCATAATGTCTTCACGTTGTGTTCCTTGTCCCCTGTCCCTTGTCCCTGTAAGACACTGACTATAACTTCAGCACAATTGAGCAGAAGGTAATTTCCTAATGCATCTGTTTAAACCCAACACGGTATATCTTGCCGTTTTTTTCCCCCCCCCCACTGTGATGATTCTGCGTATTTTTTCTTTATCTTCTCTTTCTTGTCTCCTTGCCTGACATTCAGTGACTAAAGCCATAACTGAGACAAAATGGCTGACAAACACACACACACAGACACACACACACACACACACATTGGTAAAGATGATTTATTTGTCCATGTTGTATGTGGTCTGGAACGTCACGATCATCAAAGGAAATCGATCAAGGCTGAGATTAAGATGATCGATCAATGTTTCGTCAATTCAATTCGAATAGCTTCATTGGCGTCAGGGAAAGGTTGACATTGATAACAAATAATCTGTCGTCAAAAATGTGTGATCTCAATTTTTTGGTCTTTCTGCCGCCCACTCTCTCTCCCTCTCTCTCCGCCTATGTCTCTCTATGTCTCTCTCTCTCTCCCTCCCTGTAGAAAAGTGTGAAGGAGGGGATCCTTCTGAAGCAGACGAGTTCCTTCCAGCGATGGAAGCGGCGGTACTTCAAGCTGCGCGGACGGACTCTGTACTACGCCAAAGACTCCAAGGTAGAGTCCAAGAAACACGCCCCCTGATTACACGAATACAAACGGTACAACACAAAGTACACCGGCCGAATCTACTGCGAACACGGCAAACACAAACAACAAACTCTGAATACAGTCGAGCACGTTGTCAATACAATCGCAAAACACATACTCTGAGTCTGAATACAATATGAATGTACTTCATATACTTCGCTATGCATACTCTGTAAAATGTGTGTATCGTAAAACGTGCCCGTACTGATCGGGAGTAGTTAAAAGTTCTCCTCTGGTGTGCAGCCTTGATCCAACACCTTGACTGTCGT
>PIJE02003832.1:14162-16662 GCA_002895965.2 Coryphaenoides rupestris | reverse complement strand
CTCTCTCTTTTGTTTATTTTTATACATTTCCGTGCAGGCTTCTGGAAGGCCACCTCGGCCTCGTGCTCCAGCCCCCTGCTGGTCCTGGTGAACTCCAAGAGCGGAGACAACCAGGGGGTCAAGTTCCTCCGCAAGTTCAAACAGCTGCTGAACCCCGCCCAGGTGTTCGACCTCATGAACGGAGGGCCCCAGCTGGGGTACGTAGCGCCTCCATCTCCACCTACACCTACACCTCCATCTCCACCTACACCTCCATCTCCACCTACACCTACACCTCCATCTCCACCTACACCTCCACACCTCCATCTCCACCTACACCTCCATCTCCACCTACACCTACACCTACACCTCCATCTCCACCTACACCTACACCTCCATCTCCACCTACACCTCCATCTCCACCTACACCTACACCTCCATCTCCACCTACACCTCCATCTCCATCTCTACACTTCCACTTCCACCTAAACCTCGGCCAGAAGTCTTTCTCTTAGTCCAAATGTTTTATTCCAACCAAATCACGACACAAAAACATAAAGGAAGTCAAATATTTATGTTCCTGTTTCTTATTCCTGTTATAGCAACCGTAACAAACAACAGAAAGTTTGTTATTCAATTTCATCCTTCGGAATGTAAATAAGTCAAATTATTAAAATGTCACATTTATAAATTGTTATTGATATCAAAGCTTTGCCAAAGCAATGACGCAAAAATCAGTGAGAAACAATAAAAAAACTAAAATATAATTGTCTCTCTCTCTCTCTCTCTCTCTCTCTCTCTCTCTCTCTCCCCAGCCTGCGTCTCTTCCAGAAGTTTGTGACGTTCCGGATCTTGGTGTGTGGGGGCGACGGCAGCGTGGGCTGGGTGCTCTCTGAGCTCGACAAACTCAACCTCCACAAACAGGTGAGCACAGCAGGACAGGTGTGACCACAGATCAACAGGTGGAGACAGGTATAGGCAGGTAGAGACAGGTAGAGAGGTGTTAGCATATAGAGACAGGTATGGGCAGGTAGAGACAGGTAGAGACAGGTAGAGACAGGTATGGGCAGGTAGAGACAGGTAGAGACAGGTAGAGACAGGTATTGGCAGGTAGAGACAGGTAGAGACAGGTAGAGACAGGTATAGGCAGGTAGAGAGGTGTTGGCATATAGAGACAGGTAGAGACAGGTAGAGACAGGTAGAGAGGTGTTGGCATATAGAGACGGGTATGGGCAGGTAGAGACAGGTATAGGCAGGTGAAGACGGGTATAGGCAGGTAGAGACAGGTATAGGCAGGTAAGACAGGTATGGGCAGGTAGAGACAGGTATGGGCAGGTAGAGACAGGTATGGGCAGGTAGAGACAGGTATGGGCAGGTAGAGACAGGTATGGGCAGGTAGAGACAGGTATAGGCAGGTATGGGCAGGTAGAGACAGGTATGGGCAGGTAGAGACAGGTATGGGCAGGTAGAGACAGGTATGGGCAGGTAGAGACAGGTAGAGACAGGTAGAGGCAGGTAGAGACAGGTATGGGCAGGTAGAGACAGGTATGGGCAGGTAGAGACAGGTATGGCAGGTAGAGACAGGTATGGGCAGGTAGAGACAGGTAGAGACAGGTATAGGCAGGTAGAGACAGGTATGGGCAGGTAGAGACAGGTATGGGCAGGTAGAGACAGGTGTAGGCAGGTGTGGGCAGGTGAAGACGGGTGTTGGCAGGTGAGTATAACAGGTATGCACGCCTAAGGACAGGTGAATAAGACGACAGAGGAGTAAGGACTAAGGGAAGGTGTAGAAAATGATCGGCAGATGTGGACAGACAGACAGACAGTCGACAACAGGTCAGGTGAAGACGGGTGAGAGACAACAAGGCGACATCATGGACTCCATCCACGGCGCTAATAGCGTTCGGGCGGCAGGTGCTGCAAAGCTTCAACCGATCGGCGTCACTTAAACCGCCAGAGCGTCAGGGTGGTGCAAAGCTTCAACCGATCGGCGTCACTTAAACCGCCAGAGCGTCAGGGTGGTGTAAAGCTTCAACCGATCAGCGTCACTTAAACCGCCAGAGCGTCAGGGTGGTGTAAAGCTTCAACCGATCGGCGTCACTTAAACCGCCAGAGCGTCAGGGTGGTGCAAAGCTTCAACCGATCGGCGTCACTTAAACCGCCAGAGCGTCAGGGTGGTGCAAAGCTTCAACCGATCGGCGTCACTTAAACCGCCAGAGCGTCAGGGTGGTGTAAAGCTTCAACCGATCGGCGTCGCTTAAACCGCTAACGTCAATGTTTTCTCGAAACCAGGCGTTCGAGAGCACACTGAAGTCGTGGGAGGACAAGAGGAAGATTGACAGCTACCGTTCGGTGAGGCCCCGCCTTAACTCCCAGCAGTCCATGGAGTACCTGACGGAGGAGGAGTGCGCTCAGGTGCAGCAGCTGGGCATCGTGGCCGACACCCTCATCACCAAGTAAGGTCAAACACACCGTCGTCACCGAGCATCACCGAGTCACCCCCCCCCCCTGTGCCAAGAAC
>PIJE02003831.1:20000-23130 GCA_002895965.2 Coryphaenoides rupestris | reverse complement strand
GTTCTGGCGACGCCCCCTTCAGGTCACGACACCACGGCCAGCGCAATCTGCTGGGCGCTGTATAACCTGGCAAGACACGCCCACTTCCAGGAGCGCTGCCGACAGGAAGTGATGGAGCTGATGCAAGACCAGGCGGAGTCAGAGATAACGTGGTACACACACACACACACACACACACACACACACACACACACACACACACACACACACACACACACACACACACACACACACACACACACACACACACACACACACACACACACACACACACACACACACACATAAATAATAGCCATGTCTCTTATATTTTCTATCGACGTCCTGTTGTACTGTTTTCATTTGTATGTTTAAATCTTAATATTCTGCAACATCCTCAGGTTCGTGCGATAGAGAAAGCCCCCCAACATCATTCCACATTTATATTATTATTTAATTCCTCAAAAGTTTTCGAAGATTGCTATCAGGATTGCTATATTTTTTTGTTGGCCAACTCGTCAATAATTTACCCATCAAATTAAAAGATAAGTACGTGGTGAAATGAAACAGGCTTTTTATTTTTTTTTTCCTTTACTTTGTCTTTATCAGCTCGGGGGGGGGGCTAATTGTGAAGCGAGGGGCCGCGGTGGATTAAAAGGTCCAGAGATCGGAGACAACGTGATCCAAACGTGAGGCGAGGACTCAGACTCCGGTGTGTGTGTGAGCGTGAGTTGCTGAGCATTATTTTCTAATGACTATTTTTATGCTAGTATACGAATATTACTGTATTACACGCAGACGCTTTTACTACATTTTTGCACCACCAGCGGGTACACCAGAGGGTATTGCTACTCTGACTCGTCACTTTTTACTCTTTACTGTACTTATTCGGTACTATAATATTACTAGTTGTTCAGAGGTGTTTTAGAATTTGTGTTTAGAGGAATACTGCAGGAGTGAATGGGTAGTAAGCATTCCATTGCACTTGTTACACATGGCAGTAAAGGAATCTTGAATCTTGAATCTTGACTCTTGACTCTTGACTCTTGACTCTTGACTCTTGACTCTTGACTCTTGACTCTTCAATATTGAATCTTGAATCTTGAATCTTGAATCTTGACTCTTGACTCTTGACTCTTGAATCTTCAATATTGAATCTTGACTCGTGACTCATGAATCTTCAATCTTCAATCTTCAATCTTCAATCTTCAATATTGAATCTTGAATCTTGAATCTTGACTCTTGACTCTTGACTCTTGACTCTTGACTCTTGAATCTTGACTCTTGAATCTTGAATCTTGAATCTTAAATCGTGGTGGTTGTGACATCTGATGTCTGGCGTACAGCGAGCTACATCCAGGCTAACAGGCCAGAGGTTTCCTCTCTCTCCCCCTATCACGGGTGAGAGACACCACGTGTGTGTGTGTGTGTGTGTGTGTGTGTGTGTGTGTGTGTGCAGTGGAGTGTGTGAGGGAGGAGGAGGAGGGGAGGAGCAGGAGCAGGAGGAGGAGGAGGAGGAGGAGGAGGAAGAAGAGGAGGTGGGAGGAGGAGCACTAGGGAGTCAGATAAGCATCTCGACCCCTAATCCAGACAATTAGCCCCCTGTTTACCTCAGGAAGCCGCTGGTAGCCATACATCAAAGCCAGCCACCCGCGCTACGGGAGGTGGGGTGGGAGGAGGTAATGGTGATAGTGGTGGAGGTGGTGGAGGGCGGTAGTGGTGGTGGTGGTGGAGGCCAATCTGTCTCCCATTTCTTCAATCGCTCTTTGCTCTTTGCTCTCTCTCTCTCTCTGTCTCTCTCTCTCTCTGTCTCTCTCTCTCTCCCTCTCTCCCGCTCTCTCTTACTCTCTTTCTCTCTCTCGTCCCGATGACCTCAGGGTTGGTGAATGTGACCCCGGGATCGTGCCACAGGCTTCAGTGGGCTTATGTATGTGTGTGTCTGTCTGTGTGTGTGTGTGTGTGTGTGTGTGTGTGTATGTATGTGTGTGTGTGTGTGTGTGTCTGTGTGTGTGTGTGTGTGTGTGCATCACGTGTATGCGCGTGGGTGTCTCTTTCGACATTGCCGAGTGTGTGTGTGTCTGTGTGTCTGTGTGTTTGTGTCTCTGCTACACCACATAAAGGCCTCTTATCCTACTGAAGTTTATCAGTCTGTGAGGGGGGGGGGGGGGAGCAATCAGGAGCAGACAGAGGAGATGGGGAGAATGGGGAGGGGGTGAAGGGCGGCGAAAAGGGGGAGGGGTTATAGTTTGGGGGGTGGGGGTAAGCTTATCTCTACTTCCCCTTGTCCCAGAGGTCTGCATTATAATAATACCAAAAAGAGCCAATCCCACCCGGCCAATGAACTGACACACACACACACACACACACACACACACACACACACACACCACTACACACACACACACACACACACACACACACACACACACACACACACACACAAACACACACACACACCCCTTTGTTGACATCACACACCACACACACGTCCTCCGCCAGGACCACCTTCACAACATTTGTGGAGCACTAAAAACCTCCGCCTGCCCCTTTCTCGGACGGTACAGTACAGTGGCTCAGCCGTCATAAAAGTGGATTGGTACGCCCCCCAAACAAAGCAGAGCCATAAGCCAGCATCTAGACTCCAGGTCTGACCCCGTGTTGGTAATGCACTCAGAATGGCACGTCTGCTCTTATCCCAGCTATTATGAAACTCGTTATATTAACCTTGCAATTATGAACGCTTGAACCCTGTTCTATTCTTATCTTTATGTACCACAGCGATATATCGTCTGTCTCTCTTTCAACAAATGTACAAATGTATTGTCAGTCGCTTTGGATAGAAGCGTCTGCCAAATGCCCCAAATGTAAATGTAATGTAAATCTCCCTCCGCCACCCACTGATACATTTGGTCCACCTTGGAGATGCCCAACCCCCTGTTCCTGCGCATGGTTTTAACCCAAACCCTAACCCTAACCCTAACCCTAACCCTAACCTTAACCCTAACCCTAACCCTAACCCTAACCCTAACCCTAACCCTAACCCTAACCCTAACCCTAACCCTAACCCTAACCCTAACCCTAACCCTAACCCTAACCCTAACCCTAACCCTAACCCTAACCCTAACCCTAACCCTAACCCTAACCCTAACCC
>PIJE02003830.1:6304-26304 GCA_002895965.2 Coryphaenoides rupestris | reverse complement strand
CTCTCTCTCTCTCTCTCTCTCTCTCTCTCTCTCTCTCTCTCTCTCTCTGCTCTCTCTCTCTCTCTCTGCTCTCTCTCTCTCTCTCTCTCTCTCTCTCTCTCTCTCTCTCTCTCTCTCTACCTCTCTCTCTCTCTCTCTCTCCCTCTCTCTCTCTCTCCCTCTCTCTCTCTCTCTCTCTCTCTCTCTCTCTCTCTCTCTCTCCTCTCTCTCCCTCTCTCTCTCTCTCTCTCTCTCTCTCTCTCTCTCTCTCTCTCTCTCTCTCTCTCTCTCTCTCTCTCTCTCTCTCTCTCTCTCTCTCTCTCTCTCTCTCTCTCTCTCTCTCTCTCTCTCTCTCCTCTCTCTCTCTCTCTCTCTCTCTCTCTCTCTCCCTCTCTCTCTCTGCCATGTGTGTGTATTGTAAACACGTGTGTGTGTTACTATACACAAACGCCTCCACAGAAAGGCGGTGAGTGCATACATTGCAGCGCACACTCGCGTGAAGATGGATTTTATATTTAGCTTGAGCGTGTTAGGTGTGATAGGAGAGCTCGTCGCGGTCCAACACCCCTTCAGTGATCATATACCGTCTACCTGAATATATTAAAAGTGATGCTTTTAGGTTGAACGTGGTGTATTATCTTTTATTATTATCCACCGGAAGATAATAATTGCGTACGAAGGGTATCTCTCACCGAGTCCAAATTAAAAAAGTGTTTTAAAAGGTGCGACACCACGCACTCCCCTGAAAGCGAAATCTCCCGCCGCGAAATATATTCTGTTCAAAACACACGATGCACACTTCAGTTCAGTGAGTTCCCCTCCTTCCGCGCTAAAGTTTACAGTCCTTGGCGACGCTTCATCTATTCTCATTACACATTTTAATGCGTTTACAGTCAAGGGAAACTAATTTGGCCATTTCTCGTTTTTCTCCCTCCGACATTTTTACCAGCAGCCACTCCTCCCCCCCCCCCCCCCCCAGTTAGCATGAAGTCGATCGGCCGATTCAAAGCCAACCGAATCAATAAAACGGCGGCGCTGCGCGCCGGATTGCCAACCCATTGATCATCATTAGCCTACATTTGTTCCACACTTTAACCGACGCGATGTGTTTGTTTTGGCCGCCTTATTAAAAGACGGGATGCTGAGAGAGGCGGACGGGGGGAATGAGGAGAAGGTGTTGGCGGCGGCCCGCGGCTATCACAACACCGTCCGCTCCACGTCGCTTTTTTTTCCGGAGCGGGTCCGGCCGCCAAAAACGGTGTGAGCAAAACACGCATTAATGCAGTATCTTTTCAAACTGTGGGCCGCGCCCCTCTTAGTGGCGCATTGTTTATTACAGGGGTGGGGCCGCAGGGGGAGGAAATTCATAAATTGTTTATTTCGAAATTGTATTGAGAACTTCACCATATTAACAAAAGTAACAAAAGCACACGGACATAAAACCAAAATGTACCGATCGAAACACTCCCCCCCCCTTAACAATCTAAAACGGAACGTTGTCTTTACCCCCTCCCCCCCTTAACAATCTAAAACGGAACGTTGTCTTTACCCCCTCCCCCCCCCCTTAACAATCTAAAACGGAACGTTGTCTTTACACCCTCCCCTCCCCCCTTAACAATCTAAAACGGAACGTTGTCTTTACCTCCCCTCTTAACATCGGCGAAGAATGTTGATCTTTCCCTCCCCCCTCACCCACCCTTTCCCCCCCCCCCCCCCCCCCCCCCCTCCCCCCCCCCCCCCCCCCCCCCCCCCCCCCCCCCCCCCCCCCCCCCCCCCCCCCCCCCCCCCCCCCCCCCCCCCCCCTCCCCCCCCCCCCCCCTCCCCCCCCCCCCCCCATCAACAATCTAAATGAACGCAGAACTGTCTCTTAATAAAGCAGAAGTTTGCCCAAGACAGTGGGGGCGTGAAAATGTTCCTCCCCTCCTAAGTGGGGGCTGTACAGAAAAGTTTGAGAAACCACATTGGCCTTAATGATGCTTTTAAAATGCGTCGCTATCATCCTGTTGACCTCCTCCCGTTTGTATCGTACTCCCGGAGACGGAGGGCCGGTCAGCACATTGTTCTGACCGCCCCCGACGGAAGACGCAGCCTTTACTCAATTTGTTATCTGCTGCACGCTTATCAGCCAATGTTGCTTCCTTGCCACAAAAATAATATAAATAACTTGGAGTAAGATGAAATTCACCGTCCTCGTGCAACCCACTTGCCTAAGGCAGGTTGTGCACCGGGGAGCGGGGGGCGAGACGGGGGGGGGGGGGGAACCTCCAGATACCCCGTCGGTCGTCGTCGTGGTGACCGATTCTTGACAAACTCACGCAGGGGGAAGTAGAAAGAAAAGGCCCGAAACAACGATCGAAATACATCAGCGATTCAGAGGCTGCTACGTGACAATAGCATAGCATAGCATAGCATAGCATAGCATAGCAGCAGCAGCAGTGTGTCGCTTTGACTGGAGAAGCTCAACAGGATTTGTTCATCTGCGAGCTGTCGACAAGAGTTTTCTTTTTCGTTGACTGTAAAAGGAGAGGATTTATTAATCTGTTTGTTCCCCCCCCCCCCCCCCCCCCCAGTGACACAAGTTGAATTCCCTCCACACGCGTGATCTGTCAGATTGTGGCTTATCTGCGGCGGCAGACCGCGCGGCACTATCTTAAGACACTGCAGCAGGCTCAGGCCTCCAGGTGCCGAGCGGGTCGCTCGCGAGCCACATTAACCGCGGCAGCGTTATCACCGGGGCCCCTGACGACGGTCTGGGTTGTGTGCCAAATACACCCGTCCCACCCAGCCCCTGGATGTGGTTGTTTTTCTTGTTGTTGTTGTTGTTGTTAAGGCTTGCAAGTACATTAAGGGGTGGCAGTAGCTCAGGAGGTAAGAGTGGTTGTCTGGCAACCAGAAGGCCTCGCTAAGTGTTGAGGTGTCCCCGAGCAAGACACCACCTAACCCTACCTGCTCCTCCTAGCTAAGTGTGGAGGTGTCCCTGAGCAAGACACCACCTAACCCTACCTGCTCCTCCTAGCTAAGTGTGGAGGTGTCCCTGAGCAAGACACCACCTAACCCTACCTGCTCCTCCTAGCTAAGTGTGGAGGTGTCCCTGAGCAAGACACCACCTAACCCTACCTTCTCCTCCTAGCTAAGTGTGGAGGTGTCCCTGAGCAAGACACCACCTAACCCTACCTGCTCCCCCTCCTAGCTAAGTGTGGAGGTGTCCCTGAGCAAGACACCACCTAACCCTACCTGCTCCTCCTAGCTAAGTGTGGAGGTGTCCCCTGAGCAAGACACCACCTAACCCTACCTGCTCCTCCTAGCTAAGTGTGGAGGTGTCCCTGAGCAAGACACCACCTAACCCTACCTGCTCCTCCTAGCTAAGTGTGGAGGTGTCCCTGAGCAAGACACCACCTAACCCTAACTGCTCCTGACGTGTTGGTTGTTACTTTGCATGGTCGGCACCGCCGTCGGTGTATGAATGGGTGAACGTGAGGCAATACTGTAAAGAGCTTTGGATAAAAGCGATGATATAAATGCAATCCATCGCACAATGTCTCCGTCGCACAAGGTTTTGGTCGCGATTCTGTCTGAAAAAAGTACACGGAAAGCCGACACGTGCACTTCCCACATGCTGCACATGTTCACAAAACGACCGGACAAAAAGCGTCGTCGCAGTAGTAGACTTTCAACGGAGGAATAAAGACACGTCCAGGATATCAGATCACTCTCAACACCCGCTAATCTCCAGCGTCTCTTAAAAGCGCCGTCGCCCAGAGCGGTATCTCCCCCCCACCGGCAGGTAGTCGTCCCCCGTCGTCGCCGTGCTACTAAAATGTCACCGGCCACCCGTTGGCAGATAGCCCGCGCCCGCCAAGACCCTCGGCTACTTCCTCATTTTCCCCGCCATGCCTTTGAAGGCCACGAGTGAGATGAGAGATTTACAGATAGCAGCCCTCCCTCCCTCCCTCTCTCTCTCTCTCTCTCTCTCTCTCTCTCTCTCTCTCCCTGTCTCTCTCTCTCTCTCTCTCTCTCTCTCTCTCTCTCTCTCCCCCGAGGCGGCCGTCGGGTATCTCTCTCTCTCGCCGCCCCAGATCTCTCGAGCTCAGCACTTTCGTTTTCCTACCGCAAGCAAGTTGAGTGTATAATCGAAGCGGAGGAGGAGGAGGAGGAGGAGGAGGAGAAGGTTTGTGTCTCGGCGTGTCAAGGAGGAATCATTTAGCGCTCGCCGACGGATTGTTCCGTTTATCATCGGCGCCGCAGCGGGTGACACCTGTGATGACTCGGTGCCGGCGTGGGAGGACTCAGAACCTCACCGGCTGTTAGTGGTCAGGGGGCGACGAACGCCGAGGAAGGAACACTCTGTTGTCTGTTCTCCGTCTGACTGAAATACAGTACAGACTGGAAGACGATCAACTCAGAGACAATATTATTTACACACCAGCCAGCCAATGAGGAAGCATAGAAATGCGAAGAAACTTTTTACCTCGGTTGCTTCTTCTTTCGTGTTTAACCTGGAGGCAGGGCCGATTTTAGATCATTCGAGGACAAACATTTCCGCTAATCTTCGCGAAATCCTATCTTATCTTTAATCAGCCAAAGTGACCAAATAACGGCGTTCACTTAATTCCTTTCTAATTAGTCCGGCCCTGAAACCTTCCCGCATCGAAGCGCCGCTCTAATCACGCGCTCTTGGCCAGAGATTCAAATCCCGGCGAGGTAAACATAAAACCCGGCTGCTTCGGCGCACTCCAGCCAAAGCCGTCGTTGCCAGGTACTGCCTTAAAATAATCATCTCATCAGCAAACCCAAAGTAGTCTTTGCAGGGGATGAGCGATTGTTTTAATGAGACGTCTTCCCTCACTGTTCGCCAGTAACGCCTTTGCTGGGCGCAGTCCAACGTGGCAGAAGCGCGAGTTTTATTATCCGAGGTGCGGCCTCACATTGTCACTGTGTACAGAAAAATGATTATGACAAGACAAGGATCAGCAACATACTACAAAAACACGAGCGACAATACAATTTTAAAAGCAAAAGTAAGCCTAGGCAATGGATTAAATAACATTTGAGGTATACAGTATGTGCAGATAAATACATATTTCCGAGATTTGCTGGCGTGAACAAAGTCGCGATCGATTGCGCACGTTCCAAAGCAACATGGCCGCCAGAGGATAGCAGTCGGGGGGGTGTAACGAGACGGGGGTTAGCGTGCATTGTGTGTCACTATTGCCTATTGCCTTTCTGACGATGGAGAGCTGTACGGCTGTACGATGAGCCGTGACATGCGTTCGCGTTCGCGTTCGCGCTCGGCGTCCCCGTTGTTGCGCTCGGTTTCCACGCGTTTTTACATTTTCCACTGAGAGCCGTCGACATGTTTCAGGAGGCTACGGTACGAACGCCGTGCCGACTGAATCTGCTGAGCAAGGCCTCCTTGGGACAACAGAGCGAATACGCAAACAGAGATAGGGCAGCGCGCCCCTGGTCCACGTCGTCTCGGCGGAGAAACTGGAAACATGTTTGCTTAGAGACAGGAAGGACACGCTAAACCAGGTAAACAACGACGAGTTTAGTTTTCTTCTCGTGCTAAAGTATCCCAGGGACAAATAGGTGTTTATATATACAGTGCTGGAGATATACTGTATATGTGTACGTATAACTTACTCACATGCTTTCTCATTCGCTGTTGCTGGCCAAGAGCCATTTTAATGCAAAGTCCCCGTTGCAGTCCGTGCAGGTAAACCTGGAACAGCAAGACATGGCCAGGATCCAAAATGGAGGATAAGCCCAGCATAAAACGGGGCCTTGAACACATCCTGTCGGTTCCTCAGTGTTGCTCTGAGCCTCACAGACATGTGAAGAACTGGAGCTGTTTCTCTCGTAAGGCTCCTCTGCCAACTCTTTTCGCTGTGTTCTAGCTGTGTTCCCAACCCGGTCTGGTCTGGTCTCCCCTGGTCCTACCTCACCAGCTTGTCCCGCCTGGTCTGGTCTTGTCTCACCTGGTCCTACCTCAACAGCGTGTCTCCTCTGGTCTGATCTGGTCTCACCTGGTCCTACCTCATCAGCGTGTCTCCTCTGGTCTGATCTGGTCTCACCTGGTCCTACCTCACCAGCTTGTCCCGCCCGGTCTGATCTGGTCTCACCTGGTCCTACCTCACCAGCTTGTCCCGCCCGGTCTGGTCTGGTCTCACCTGGTCCTACCTCACCAGCTTGTCCCGCCCGGTCTGATCTGGTCTCACCTGGTCCTACCTCACCAGCTTGTCTCCTCTGGTCTGATCTGGTCTCACCTGGTCCTACCTCACCAGCTTGTCTCCTCTGGTCTGATCTGGTCTCACCTGGTCCTACCTCACCAGCGTGTCTCCTCTGGTCTGATCTGGTCTCACCTGGTCCTACCTCACCAGCTTGTCTCCTCTGGTCTGATCTGGTCTCACCTGGTCCTACCTCACCAGCTTGTCCCGCCCGGTCTGGTCTGGTCTCACCTGGTCCTACCTCACCAGCTTGTCCCGCCCGGTCTGATCTGGTCTCACCTGGTCCTACCTCACCAGCTTGTCCCGCCCGGTCTGGTCTGGTCTCACCTGGTCCTACCTCACCAGCTTGTCCCGCCCGGTCTGATCTGGTCTCACCTGGTCCTACCTCACCAGCTTGTCCCGCCCGGTCTGGTCTGGTCTCACCTGGTCCTACCTCACCAGCGTGTCTCCTCTGGTCTGATCTGGTCTCACCTGGTCCTACCTCACCAGCTTGTCCCACCCGGTCTGATCTGGTCTCACCTGGTCCTACCTCACCAGCGTGTCTCCTCTGGTCTGATCTGGTCTCACCTGGTCCTACCTCACCAGCTTGTCCCGCCCGGTCTGATCTGGTCTCACCTGGTTTAGCACTTTAACATGTTGACATATCGATGTCACAGCGGTACCTGTGGGCATCGTCTCCTTGTGATAACGGTTGGGATTTTGTGTGTGGTATAAAGTTAAAGTAAAAGACCAGGAAAGAGAGGAAATATATAAGTAATTTCCTTTCACCGAACGCCCAAAGCATATTCCATTTCCTTCAAATGTGTGAAACGTTGAGGGCGGCACTTAACCGGCGCTTTCAATGTTGCCACAAAAGTGGGATTGAATTCACTCTCCGTTTAATGAAATCAGGGAGGGTGGATATTCTTAAGAATTCAAAATGTTGAAAAGCCTCATCCTTGCTCGGATGCTCTCGTATCTCCCGCAGACAGAGCCTGTGCGTCATCATTAGCACATGAATGCCACTTTCTCTTTGAACTGTGAATTGATTGAATACGGAGAAAAAAACCAGTATATTGTCCAGTACAGGCATGGATCCTACCCTACCTTTCCCAAACTGCAACTTTCAAAAAGGATGGTTTATAGCCATAAATCATCAGGAAAACAAAACTGGTTCACGGCCCACTATGAGGAAATGCCTTTCACATATCAATTGAGTTCATAATAGGGGGTCTATTGAGAAGACTGGGAGGTCCGGGTAGTCCAAAGTTTCGGTGGTTTGACTCCAACCAAAAGGTGCTGGTTTCAATCCCCAATGTCCGCAGTCTGCCTTCGTTGAGCAGGATGTCCTAAATCCCCTTGCCACCTACCACCTATCTCCTCAATGACATCACTGTTAGTCCCTTTGGATAAAAGTGTCTGCTCTTACAACTCTACACACCATATTTAAATCGTACAATAGCAAGCACACATTAAGCGCAAACAAACACTAGCTCGAGCTATACAAACAATTCAGAGCGATTATTATTGTTGCGTTCATCTTTCATACGGCAACACAGCGGACCAGGTTGTTATAAAACCTGTGGACCTGTGGGGTGCAGAATAAAGCGCCGTGCTCCGTCTTGTTTGTTGCCTCACCGTCTCCCACCTGTATCTTATAAAGTGCTCATTTGTGCGGTAAGAATAAACCAAGTCGTAACGCCGCCTCGCCGGGGCGTTTCCCCCGCAGCACAGCAACCGTCGCCATTACGAAGTGGTAATGCTAATGCTCGCAGGAACCCCGGCGGCGTACGGTGCAGCTGGGTGGTCTTCTCTCCACCACATTAATTATGGGCAGCAGGGTTAAAACACTGAGCCCCCCCCCCGCCCCGCCCGCCCCCCCCCCCGGAGGTCACTATCCTCCTGCAAGACCCGCCGCCACGTCGTTAAAACTGATTAAGGTACTCTCCTGTACGGCGGAAACCTCCGACATGAGAACCTTCACCCCCCCACCTTCACACGCCGGACGTGGAAGGCCAAGAGACCGCACTCGGCTCTGCTTTGAAAAGAAAATAGCTCTCTACAGTGTAGTACTCACTGCACCGTGTTGTATTGTAGGTGGGGGAGAACTGTGCCACTGCGCTACAGTGAATGGGTCTTAAGTATTTGTGACAAAAGTGGGAAAAACACCACGGTTCCCCCACACTTCTTCTATTATTGATCCAGACGGCAAGAGGTGCAAAGCAGAGCTAGCGTAGCGTCGTGCGAGTTAGTGAGGTTATGGCTGGTATTGGTTGAGTTAGTGAGGTTGTGGCTGCTACTGGTTGACTTAGTGAGGTTGTGGAGGGTACTGGTTAAGTTAGTGAGGTTGTGGCAGGCACTGGTTGAGTTAGCGAGGTTGTGGCTGGTATGGTAGAGTTAGTGAGGTTGTGGAGGGTACTGGTTGAGTTAGTGAGGTTGTGGCTGGTACTGGTTGAGTTAGTGAGGTTGTGGAGGGTACTGGTTGAGTTAGTGAGGTTGTGGCAGGCACTGGTTGAGTTAGTGAGGTTGTGGCTGGTACTGGTTGAGTTAGTGAGGTCGTGGAGTGTACTGGTTGAGTTAGAGAGGTTGTGGAGGGTACTGGTTGAGTTAGTGAGGTTGTGGCTGGTACTGGTTGAGTTAGTGAGGTTATGGAGGGTACTGGTTGAGTTCGCGAGGTCATGGCTGGTACTGGTTGAGTTAGTGAGGTTGTGGCTGGTACTGGCTTATTTTGTGAGGTTGTGGATGGCCTGTATTGGTTGAGTTAGTGAGGTTGTGGCTGGTATTCGGTTGAGTTTAGTGAGGTTGTGGCTGGTTGGTTGAGTTTGTGAGGTTGTGGCTTCAACTGCTTGAGTTAGTGAGCGGTTATTTCGTTGTCGGTACTGGTTGAGTGAGCGAGAGCGGTACCGGTTCGTTCAGCTGCATCGTAAGGTGCGACTGTCATTTGTTTCTTTATCCTTGTGTCTCGGAACATTACACGCCAGACAAGATTGATTGCGATTTAATCAATGTTGATACCTTTGCAGAAACCTTCAGAGATGTCTCTTGGTTCTGCTTCATAAACTAACAGCAGAATTACTTTTCCGACCTCTGGAAGACCTCACTTTCATTTAATCAGACACAATGCAGACACAAAGAGAGGAAACATATCGTTGGTCAATGATGAACGGATTGTATTTGCACAGCACAATATATAAAATATTGCCTCACATTCACCCATTCGCACCCATTCATACTCCGACGGCGGGGTGTCACGGAGACAGTCCAGCTCGTCGGGAGAAGTTAAGGTTCGGCGTCTTGGAACGAGGAACAAACACTTACTTAGGTTGCAAATCAACTCCAGACTATGTGCTTGACGTGTAATCCACGGATATCTCCGACGCCCTCGTCTGTTTTACCACCGAGCAACTGGAAGTGACGGCGCGCGTCAGCGAGTGAGCGTGTGGCGCATGCTAATGTACGTAACTTCACTTTGTTAGGGACCGACTTTGTCTCCTTTATGCTACGTCGCGATTATAATTACTCATCTTTCAGCTCAGTGGCTCGCACACGTTCTCTTGGCAATACGGAGGATTCTGAGCTACGGAGCCGCGACGTCGACGTGACAGCATCTCGTTTAATTAAGTTATATTCAAACGAGCCGGCGTACAAACACACTCCGGCCTTGTTATCGCGGGTAAATGCACAGCGGCGTGTTTATTTGCTATTTTGAAAGCGTCTGGTTCCTTCGATGGCGTTTTAACGTACGCACATGTCTGTGATGTATTGGATAAACACAGAGCCTTACATGTACACTGTACATTTTCCCGTCTCGGAAGATAACACTTATCTTCTCTTTTCCCAGCGGAGGACCAGATGCTAACAAACCATTACCAGCTCACACGTTGGAGTGTCGTGTCTGTACCGACTGGGTGGACACGCCCCCCCCCCCCACCGCCCCCACCCACATGTGTGATGTCACCGACGGGGTCTCTTAATGGCCGCTCCGTATCACACCTGGCGGTGCAATAAAAAGGTCCATTCCCTGACAGCTTGTGAGGCAGGTGCTCGCCGACGCACCGCGACATCGCCCGTACTTACTGTCTGTCACCGTCGATGGAAAGCGTTGGCTTAGCGACATCGTAATGTAACGCTATACATACATAATGTTATACCGAGTGATGAATATGGCGTCTTGACGTATTAATAAGTCCCCGTCTTAATGGGCTCGTGTAAATGCGGTGTACTGTGTGTTCAGGTTCTGAATGTACCCCTAAATATGTATACAGTGTCATTTAAAAGGTCTTTACAGCAGCTCAGGCCAAACTTTTCCTCCAAATGCCCACGGCGCTTCCTTGAGCTCCAACGCAACTCGTACTTAAAAAAACCAAGAACTTTAAACAGCATCGACGAGCCGTTAAATCGACCAGCGTGTCACGGCGGCGAATGTCGTGGTCGCCAAGGTCATACGTACAATACTAAAGATTCGTATTTTTATTTAAGAGACAATCCAAGGCTTGCTGAGCGGACGCCTTGTCCTCACTTTGCATTCTGTAAACTCATACATTAAGTCGTAAACCCAAGTAAACCCACGAGATGACTGAACCAAATGGCCGTTTATGGTTGGCTTGAATGACACCAAAGTAATTTAGTGTGTGTGTGTGTGTGTGTGTGTGTGTGTGTGTGTGTGGTGTATGGGGACGTGATGCGTTGTTAGTGGACGTTAGCGGACGCTCAGAAGACGCAGGTGGTCAATTGAACGCCGGAGGGTTGCTGGTTCAGTCTTTGATGCCTCCTGGAAAAGTGGGTTGGTGACCTACGACCTAAGACCTAAGACCCCTAACCCTTTGCCCCTCTCACCTTTCAACCCAAGCCTCTCTGCACTGGCACAATGCAATGCCGAGATGATTTGGACAGCACATAGCCAAGTGGTTGTGGTTCTGTGTTCCTATACCCCCCCCCCCCCCCCCCCTGACTGGCCATCGCCATACATACTATGATCCTATGGTGACTAGAATCGTCACGTCTACAGTTTTTTGGGGGCGAAGGTGTAATTATTCCCTGTTGGTCAGTTCTCCCCGCCGCCAGCCTGGAGACCTGAGATTGGTACAAATCATAACCGGGCCTTTCTTCTGCAGTATATCCCCCCTTCACACACAGCTGCCCTAACCTTTTTCCTTCACTTACAAACCAAATCGGATTCTGAGTCTGTGTGCCGAAGCAAACTCGAAATTGGGCAATTTTTTTTGGCGCCAGATGAAGTCCTGTAACTCCCAAAGTCTGGAAACAAAAAAGTCGGCCTACATTCCGCATGTCCATTGAATTTCCATTTCCCCCACATATGAGCTCTGGTAATGGACTCTGGTAAAGACCAGAAGTGACCACCGACTCCAACTCCCCACTGCCAAACCGAATGGACTTGGATTTCTGTGTTGTGTGTGTGTGTGTGTGTGTGTGTGTGTGTGTGTGTGTGTGGAGAGTTTCAAACAACGCCCCCCCCCCCACCCCCCCCCCCGTTGGTTGGTTGTGTTGCCCCGAATACCCGAATAACGTTGAAATAGCTTCTGAGGCTCACATCACAATGCGATGCACACACAAAAGGAATCATCATGCAGAAACTGCGGCGGCTCTGCAGCGTAAGCAGAGCCGCTGCTGTAGAGCCGGTGGAGCGTCCACCAGAGGGAAGTCTTCCTATCACATTCA
Organism: Coryphaenoides rupestris; assembly: GCA_002895965.2. Classification (NCBI taxonomy): domain Eukaryota; kingdom Metazoa; phylum Chordata; class Actinopteri; order Gadiformes; family Macrouridae; genus Coryphaenoides; species Coryphaenoides rupestris. Next base: position 14,440 of record PIJE02003830.1, on the reverse strand, counting down.
TCCCCGGCAGCCCTGCAGTCGGTCTCCTCCCCTCTCCTCCCCTCCCTCCCTCCCTCCCTCTCTCTTTCCCTCCCTCTCTCCCTCTCGCTCTCCCTGTTTTAGAGGGAAGATGTAGGAGGGAATAATGGAAGGGTAGATGAGGAGGGTGGGGGGGGTCTAGAGCTGTAACGGAATGCATAGAGAGAGAGAGAGAGAGAGAGAGAGGAGAGAGAGAGAGAGGGGGGGGAGGGAGAGAGAGACATAAGAAAACAGCACCCACCCCTCTCTCTCTCGCTCTCCTCCAGAGTCTCTCCATTACACCCGAATCAGCCTACAGCCGACTCCATGCCCCCCCCACCACCGAGTTTAAAGTCAAAGAAAGTCGCCAGTCGAACACACACACACACACACACACACGCACACGCACACACACACACACACACACACACACACACACACAGTAGACCTAGCTATAAGACCTGCATGTAAATGCGTTCAATCTCACTCAAACGGGGAAGATATTGTAGACACTGCGTGTGTGTGCGTGTGCGTGTGCGTGTGCACGTACACACACACACACACATGCATGGACACACAAACACACACATAGGCACACACACACAAACACACACACACACATCCATGGACACACACACAAACACATAGGCACAGACACACACACACACAAAAACAAATAGGCATGGACACACACACACACACATAGGCACAGACACACACACACACACACACCCATGCACACACACACAAACACACACACACACACACTTTGGAGTTTGGAGTTTCGGCTGCAGGACTCCTCTCCAGCCAGGGGGCTCAGGCTCCGCCCCTCCTCGTGAGACGTCACGAACCGACCCACAGCCCCCTCCCCCTCTCTCTCTCTCTCTCTCTCTCTCTCTCCCCCACACACGCCACACCACAACACCACCACGGGGCGGGGTCTAACACAAGGTAGGCGGGCTCTGCACGCCAGCGCGTGCAGCGCAGCCAAGCACGCAGCAGAAACGTCTGTCTTCCTCTGCGAGTCTCTTGATCGGTTGAGCCGGACCCGCGCTCTTCTTCTCTTCTCTCTCGTTCGTCGCTACGTTCCGCTCGCGCTGACATACATGCGGGACTGGGGGACACTCCTGGAACCTGGGGACACTTGGGACTTGGCCATTTGGAGACCACACCACCATGGCGAGCGCCAACAGTGGCTGCTGCAGGAAGTGCGAACAGAAGAAGAGAATTCTCCATCGATCCAAGCCCTCCCATCCCCTTCCAGACTCCTTCTCCTGCTTCTCCTCTTCCTCCTCCTTCTTCTTCCCCTCCTCCTCCTCCTCCTCCTCGGCTCCCAGCACCAGATCCTATAGGAGGAATAAAAGAAAGACCCTTGGATTTCACCCCAGGACCCCCCCAAGAAAAACCACCACCACCTCCTGCTCCACCTCCTTCTCCTGCGGACCTCCTCCGGACCTCCTCCTCCTCCTCCTCCCAGTTTGAAGTTTCAACTGGGATTGGCAACTGATCTCGAGTGATAAACGTCATCTATATCTATATCTATCTATCTATTAATTGATTGATTGATTGATTGATCGGTCGATCGGCTCAGAGGGTATCGGAGAGAAGCCATGGGTGTGTGTGTAGGAGCATGGGTGGTCCTGCTGGCCCTGCACGTCCACGGTAAGTTCATCATAATAATAAATAATAATAATAATTAACTAATAATAGTAATAATAATTAATAATAATAATGTTATTTAATACACATAAGCCTTATAGGCGTATATGCATTAATTAACATTATTATTATTATTATTATTATTATTATTATTATTATTGCATCCTCATTGCAATGTGATGGTGATGATGATGATGATGATGATGACTAGTAAACAGATGCATAGTGCATATTTTATTTAGATTTGTATTATTATTATCTATGTTTGTTTGACGCTGGACTGTTTAAGTGTGTTCCTCTGCAAATGAAATGATTATTGTTGGATTATTATTGTTGCAATGATTTGGTTTCGTCCATCAAATGCATCCGTGTGTGTGTGCGTGTGTGTGCGTGTGCGTGTGCGTGTGTGTGTGTGTGCGTGTGTGTGTGTCTGAGTGCAACATCGTGAGTTTACTGCGCTGGCAGGCAGATGGCGATGAGAGAGAGAGAGAGGTCGTCCCAGTATGTGTCCCAGTATGATGTCCCAGTATCATGTCCCAGTATGATGTCCTAGTATCATGTCCCAGTGTGTGTCCTAGTATCGTGTCCCAGTATCGTGTCCCAGTATCGTGTCCCAGTATCATGTCCCAGTGTGTGTCCCAGTGTGTGTCCCAGTATGATGCCCCAGTATCATGTCCCAGTGTGTGTCCCAGTGTGTGTCCCAGTATGTGTCCCAGTATCATGTCCCAGTGTGTGTCCCAGTATGTTGCCCCAGTATCATGCCCCAGTATCATGTCCCAGTGTGTGTCCCAGTATCATGTCCCAGTATCATGTCTCAGTATGTTGTCCCAGTATGATGATGCCTAGTATCATGCCCCAGTATCATGTCCCAGTATCAAGTCCCAGTATCATGTCCCAGTATGATGTCCCTCCTGTCCTGTGTCCAGGCCCAGCCCTGCCGGGTGGTGACTGTTTCACTATCTATGATCCTCACCAGAGTCACACATTTTGCTTTGTAGTCCGGTCTCGTATTGAACGCTTTTATTTATTCTATTGAATTCTTTAATCCTTTTATTATTCTATTCTTGAATGCTTTATTTATTCTATTGGATTCTATTGAATGCTTTATTGATTCTATTGAATGCTTTTATTTATTCTATTGAACGCTTTTATTGTCTCTTATCTGCCAACTCTTACGGAGATCCTGTCCATTCCCCCAGTGCAGCCACACACCACATTTGAATATTCATGAGCACACAAATGTCCTGGGATTCAAATGGGAGACAGTTTGTTTAACACCTTCGCACTGTTCTCCAAAATAGACCCGGGTGGGGATAATGGATAATGGCGGCGGCGGGGGGGGGGGGGGGGGTAATGGAGACGTAGCGGTGAAAGAAAGAAAGAAAGAAAAGCACCAACATCGACGCGCTTATCTTGTTTAACGGCCGTGCTTTAAAGTGGTGCTGTTGTGACACTCGAGTGCGGCGGTGAGGCATCGCTGGAAGAAGAAGAAGAAGAAGGAGAAGAAGAGGAGGACTTAAGGACTATTTGTAGACAAAATGTTGAATACATCACGGCCCCGGCGACGCGGCGACCCCCCCCCCCCCCCCCTCCCCCTCCGTATCTGAAGTGCTCCTTTCTGAAAAGTACTGTTATTGTGCAGTTGCATTGACAAGCCACCTTAAGTAGAGAATGATCACAGGGAAGCGCTCCTCTCCGGGGTGATTTGTGTGCTTTTTTTGTGTCTGTGTTTCGTACGTACGTTCGTAGCGCGTGAGCCCGCCGCCGCCGCTGTGGATGCTAAGGCGTGGACGGCGTTATTTATTTCCGCGCACGCCGCCGTTAGCCTGCGAGGCCCCTCGGGAGCAGAGAACTGTGCTTTTCGCTTGCCCTGTCTCCCGCGCGGCCGACGCCATTAGCTCCGTGTGCGGTTTGACTGGCGTTCAGAGAATTAGGCCCTGAATGCCGAGCGCAATAAAAAACAGTATTTCATGCGGATTGTCGAGCTTCTGTGATATCTGCTCGTGTGTCGAGTGTACTTGTATCTACTGCCTTCTGTGGACTTTGCAATGCTGCCGCGGTGGTCGTGCACGGTACTGCACCATAACCACCACCACACCACCACACCCCCCCCCCCCCCCCCGCCCCCTCTACATACTGTATTTAGCTCATAAATATTGCGTCACGCCGCTATAACAAAAAAAAAGGAACGTTTCCCAGCTACGATCACAACAAGCCGACGGCCCACCACCACCACCACCACCACCACCACCACCATCACAACACAGTGATATTATACTTTATCATGCAAATCCAACGTCGATAGATATTCATCTTTTTGTTGTATTCAAATGGTTGGCTTTGTAGTCAGACGGTCCGCCCGTCGTCGTCCCCGCAAATGGCTTTCCTCCGACATCTGGAGTCCGCTATGACGTTGTGTGTGTGTGTGTGTGTGTGGCGTGTGTGCTGTGTGTGTTGCATGTGTGCGGCTGCGCGTGTATGTGGTGTGTGTGTGTGTGGGAGCGACGGATGGAGGCAGCCGGTAGGTGATCAAAAAGGCCCGCTGTGACTCTCCCGCGGAGATGATCCGTTGCGCGGGCTCCCAGAAGATCAGGATTAGCGTGCCGCTCCCTCGGGAACGCCGCGGCGGAGAACGCCGAGGAAGGCCATCTGAAGACGGTTCAATCAGGCGAAAAGGGAAATTGTCTCCAAATTGCTTCCGAGTGCGGCGACGCACGGGAAGTTTTCTAATTGTAACTGATTCACTGTGGGGATCAAAAAACGCTGTCCCTGGCCTTCCTCCTACTGCCCCCACACCCCGTCCTCTTCCTCCCACAAATGGCGCACTTCCTTCGAAAACTCCCAGAGAGAGATCCGATAAGCCCGCGTGTGTGTGTGTGTGTTGCTAAGCGCCTTATCGAAACCTGACGGTGCGAGTGGCGAACGGCGCCAATGAGCTCCCCCTATATCGCCGTAATATTGACATCGTCAGCGGGGGTACGTGTCAGCGATGGTCTCTGTTCGCTGTATCTCGAGCCCGAGTCGTCGTTCTCTCTCTTTATATTTCTTTTATGGGCTGACCCTGTTCCTGTGCCTTTATGGACACGACGCGACGGTGAAGACAGGCCAGGGAATTAGGCTTGAAAAAGTAGAGAGACGGGGAATCGAACCTGCGGTGGCGACAAGCCGTGAGGCCGGCATCGGCTAGCTAGCGCGATAGCCTGGCTTAAGCGCCCACCCGAGCTGTCCGGTGACCCCCACCACCACCACCACCCCCACTTCCACAACCACCACCACCACCACCACCACCACCACTTCCACAACCACTTCCACCTCTACCAGCACCACCACCACCACCACCACCACAACCACCTCCACAACCACTTCCACCTCTACCACCACCACCACCACCACCACCACCACCACTTCCACAACCACTTCCACCTCTACCACCACCACCACCACCAACACCACCACCACCACCACCACCACCACCACCACCACCACCACTTCCACAACCACTTCCACCTCTACCACCACCACCACCACCACCACCACCACAACCACTTCCACCTCTACCACCACCACCACCACCACCACCACCACCACCACCACCACTCCACAACCACTTCCACCTCTACCACCACCACCACCACCACCACCACCACCACCACCACTCCACAACCACTTCCACCTCTACCACCACCACAACCACCACCACCACCACCAACACCACCACCACCACCACACCACCACCTCCACCAACCACCACCGATCAAGCCAGAAATAGGTCACCATCCCGCCTGCCGGACACTCACATACCACCTCGCACAACCACCTTCCACTCTACCACCACCGTCCACCACCAACACTACCAAGTTCATGACACTACCACAATCTCCATCAACCACGCTCTCACCAATGTCGCAAGCAAGCCCCCACCTCCAACCACATCACGCACCTACCCAACCTCCACCTACCCATCCTCCACCTCCACTCCACCAACCACCAGCTCATTTCCCACCCTCGCATCACTCGCACAACTCGGTGACGTGGTCCCCGTGTCCCAGCGGTAGGTCTGGGTGTAGCGGGCCAGCGGTTCGCAGCAAGCAGACTGCTGTCTTGCTCGCTGGGCTAACTAGATTCGAAGGCACCGGTGGCGTTCGGCCTGGCGTCCTGGTGTTTTGGTCGCCCGGGGCGTGTGACTGTGCATGGCGGTGGGTCTCGGTGGCGGGCGGTGGGCGGATGGGGCTGGTGGGCGATGGCGATGCATCTCCTTTTTGGGGCGGTTTTTTTCCACTGGAAGGTCGCAGCTATCCAACGATGAAGATCGATATGTCAAGTCGACTCGCCGCGTTCGTTGAGGCGTTTTAGAGATCTCCCCAATGGTTACTCTCTCTCTCTCTATCTAAGTGTGTGTGTGTTGTGTCCTTGACTAATGTGTTTACGCTTGGTACGTCATCAGAGAGAGTGTGTGTGGTGTGTGTGTGTGTTGTGTGTGGTCAGAGAGAGAGAGAGGGTGAAGCGAGCGCTCGTATAGACGCCGCTCGCCGCCTTCACCTACACGGCCTCAGCGTTTAGAGCGACCATGTTTCAGGACAAAAGACTTCATTAGCAGTTTTCTTGCATCGTTCAAAATGCAAAGCGATCACCTTTTGCCGTTTCATGCGCACCCTCCACCGCCTCCCTTCCATCGCTGTCCGTGTTAATTCTAGCCACAGGGTTTCCGGTCATTAGACATAGAGCTGGACGACTATTGACGAGATTAAATATCACTATCTATCGGTCCGATGTCCATGGCCTCGACCACATGCAGGATGCGAGCGGAGAGGATGGATGGATGGATGGATGGATGGATGGATGGATGGATGGATGGATGGATGGATGGATGGGGAGGTTTGACCCGGATTTAAGCTTTTTAAGTTCAGTTTGGTGAACTTGTTTATTGTCATTTATCCACGTACACCAGATATACAGGAACGGAATAATAATAAGTATTAATCGGAATCGTCGTGATATGAAACAGCGTGACCAAGATTGACAGAATGAAATATCACGAAGCAATGCAGACTATATAAGAATATAAATCATGAATAAATAATGCATAAATGCCTTATGTGCAATATCCCAGCATCTTGACTCAGAGTTTAGAAGTTATGTTCTGTTTGATGCATATTGTGGTGTGTGTGTGTGTGTGGTGTGTGTGTGTGTGTGTGTATCTATATATATATATATACATTTGTATATTTTATTACCTTACTGCAATGTGGTTATGTACAGTATATATATTTATGTCATTTATTTCTTTGTATTCTCATATTTCGTATCATCGCCGGTCCGTCTTGTGCTCTATGTGACTCAGAGCGTTTGGCTGGAGGTTAATAGAGATGTGAGGGGATGTGAGTCATCACACAGAGCCGATAGATCCGCAGCACACGGCCCCGATCGCCCTGTCTGTCTGTCTGTCTGTCTGTCTGTCTGTCTGTCTGTCTGTCTGCCTGCCTGCCTGTCTCTCTGCTGGCCTGCTTTATGGACGTTCCGTATCGACGTGTGCGTCCCTGTCCGCGTGACTGCTGCTGCTGTGCTCGTGTGTGTTTGTGTTGCGTCAGAGGGATGATGCTGTGCTGATGCTGATGATGATGGTGGTGGAGGAGGAGGAGGAGGTGGAGGAGGACTCTATTCTGGTCCTCCCCACCGCCCACCGCCCACCGCTGCAGGGGTCTGACGCAGCGCGTTGCCGAGGTCCTGACAAGGGCTGGCTGGAGGGAAGCCGGAGGTCTCCCGGGATGACTGGAGCTTCTGGAGCTTCCGGTTTTCCTCCTCCAGCTCTCCTCCTCCTCTCCTCCTCCTCCTTCTCTCCTCCTTCTCTCCTCCACTGCACTCCCCCTCACCTCACCTCCCCGCCCCTCTCCTCCCCTCCTACATCGCTCAACAACTACAACTCCCAGAGGGCCTTGCCTCCTTTCTGCAGCTCTATCGCTCTTCTTGTTCCTTCCTTCTCTCTCTCTCCTCCTCCTCTCCTCCTCCTCCTCCCTCTTCCTCCTCTTCGCTGTCATCAAACCATAGCTATCTGCAGCCCAGGCTTTTGAACTCACAGGGAGGACATGTGTGCAGTAGGGTGAGGTTAGAGGGTGGGGTAGTGCGGTGGTGGGGTGTAGGGGCCAGTTGTACAATCCTAAGCCTGCTGCACAATGGTTGCGCGGTCTGGTCGAAGAAGACCCCGAGGGCTACGCCACTGGCGGTGGTGGTGGATGGTGGTGGTGGGGGTGGGGGCAGGGGCAGGGGGACTTGTCGCGTGGTCTTCCTGCTGCTGCGCCCCCCCCCGTCATCCATCAGGGATCTAACCTCACCATGACCCAATAACACCGCACCCACCCCAGCCCCATCCACGCTTCCGGAGTCAGGCCACAAGGGGCGGCGCTACGGCTAAAGTGAACACGCATGGTTGTTTTCCAGCGGACCCTCCCGGCCTCCTCCCCTCCCTCCGTCCCCGGCCTCCTC
>PIJE02003829.1:18400-30926 GCA_002895965.2 Coryphaenoides rupestris | reverse complement strand
CCCGCCGCCGCCCGCATCTCCCCGCCGTCCGAGCCCGGGGTGTCAATTTTACCCCGTCGCCTCAGCCCGACTCAGCCCCGTCATTAGCTCGACGCCAAATGACAGAGCTGTGGTGAGGTGTTTAGCGTCTGCGCTCAGCCACGCCCCTCCGAGACAGATAGTCAGAGCATCGGCAAAACACAAACCAAACTATCCACCTAAACTTATCTCCCGCATGCGGACGAGGAAATCCTCGTATCGTCCGTCGTCCTGCGTGTTTCACTTTTCACTGTTGGTTCTCTCGTGCTCTGTGTTTGTGAGCGGCAAGTGTGATTGTGATGTGACCGCCTCTCTCGTCCAATCAGATTGAGGAGACCTGCAGCCAGGGGAAGGGAGAAGGAGTGATGGACGGTCTGGGCCGCAGCCTCCAACCAGAGCTCCTGAAGGTACTTGTTGTTGTGTTGTTGTTTTCTTTGTTTGTTCTGTTTGTTTTGTTTGTTTTTTGTTTGTTTGTTTGTTTGTTTTTTGTTTGTTTTTGTTGTGTCTGTTTGTTTGTTGTTTGTTTGTGTGGAGTCATTTTTGTGATTAATTATATTCTCTCTTCTCTCTCCCTCCCCCCTATCGCTCTCTACTCTCTCTCTCCCTCTCTCTATCTCTCCCTTTCTCTCTTCCCCTATCCTCACCTCTTTCTCTCCCCCTCTCTCTCTCATCCTCTCTTCTCGCTCTCTATCTCATCACTCCCCCCTCTCCCTCTCCTCTCACTCTTCTCGCCCCCTCTCTCTCGCTCTCTATCTCTCTCTCTATCTCTCTCTCTTCCCCTCTCCTCCCTCTTTCTCTCCCCCTCTCTCTCTCTCTCTCGCCCCTCTCTCTCGCTCTTCTATCTCTCACTTCCCCCCTTCCTCTCTCCCTCTACTCTCTTTTCTCCCCCCCTCTCCCCCAATGTCTCCTCTCTCGCTCTCTCCCCCGTCTCTCTCTCTCTCTCTCTCTCTCTCTCTCTCTTCTCTCTCTCTCTCTCTGCGCTGTGTCTTCTGTTTTCTCTCTCTCTGTCTCCCCCTATGTCTCTCTGTCTCTCTGTGCAGTATGCCCGGAGGACAGACCAGCTCAACATAAGTTGAATCGTTTAACGAGGGAACGCCAGAAGCTCGTTCTCTCTTGGACCCCGGACACCCAAGGGTACCCAACCGCAGGGCCCCGCCGAAGGTTCGACGGTTTCGAGTCCCCACCTGTATAACCTGACACCTGTTATTCACTTCCACACACACACACTCTGAACCCGATCCAACAGATAGTCACACATTACACCCAAGTTCAACCTCTCTGCATTGGCTTTCTGGTCAATTTTTGAATTAATTTTAAAAATGTAGCGCCCAAACATTTTAGTGCCAGGCACCTCACTATACTATGGACCTCGGAACGGCTGAGGACCTCAGGGAGACCGGCTTCCCAAGTCAGCAGCCCTGAGCTTTTGAACAGTCTCCCAATAAGCTTGGGGGGAGGGTTTCCTGGGGGGACTCTTGTGGACGCTTTAAGAACGAGCGAAAAAAAACACACTTGTTCAGAAGCGCGTTCAGGTAGCTTGTGATATATTCTGGTCTTAACTTGTCTCTTATTTTATTTCCGTTCTGGTTTCTTGGTTTTCCTTGTGACTGGCTGCTGTTGAAAGATGCTAAAACGTAAAATAAACGCCAACGTCCACTTTTTACCTTGACGTTACTCCCCTGGCCTTCAGCGTCTGGAATTCCGGGCATGGAGCCGGACGTGAAGCCCTTCGAGGAGCGCTTATCGGGCCGCCGCAATCGTGGTTCAGGCTGCCACGACCTGGACCTTCAGCCTGGCAGGGCTGCCGTCAGCGGAGTAAGGGCGACGGCGTCCTCACCAAACGTACGTCACAACACACAAACACACACACACACGGCACACACACACGCGCAAAACACACACACACACTCACACACACACAACACACACACACACACACACACTATCATTCCTGGCTTTTGGAGTTACGTTCAACAAAGTAAAGTGCTGCCAGGAATGCATACGCTCATGAAACGTACACATTATGTTTTTATAATGTACAGATTTAATTAGTTGTAAGTGGGTGAGATCCAATGCAGGAGTTTATTTTATGGGCTTTTGAGGGTGTGCATGGACTGAGAAAAGCCCAGGAACCTTTAGTTGGGGAGTCAGAGACCCGACTAACGCCACCCCCCGCCCCCCAATCCCCCGGCCTCTAGGTGGAGCCCTTCTTGTAGCCTGCTCTCTTCACGTCTCCAAGAGCTGCAAGATTCTCCGACTTCCAGTGGACCTGAACCCCTCCTGCGTGCGGGACATGCTGCTCCCCCCCGCCGGCGACTCCCCGGCCCCCGGCTCCCGCCACCTCCTCCGCCTCCTCGGACGGAGGAGGTGGAGGAGGGTGGAGGTGGGATTGAGGGTGGAGGAGGAGGAGGAGGAGGAGGAGGAGGTGGAGTGAGGAGGAGGAGGAGGGGAAGGCCCAGCCGTGGTGGACGGGGGCGGGGCAGTTGGTCTGGCCTGTGCTGCAGGAGGCGTCTCGGAGGGTCTTGACTGCGCATTCCCCCACGCCAGTGTAACTTAAAGCATTTCAATGCTTTTTTACGAGATGATGTAATGAAACTCCCTGACTTGCTTCGGGGCCGTCTGTGACACGTCTATGCTGTACGCTTTCGGCGGGGGGGGTCCCAACACTATGTCGGAACTAGTCGGCCATTCGCTTTGGCGCCTTGCCAGATTGAGCGTAAAGCGCGCGCGAATGCAGGTCGCGCGCAGAGAACTCGCTCTGATTGGCTGTTCCCGCCTCAGCTAATCAGTGCACGAGGAGAGAAACGTATTCTGTCCTAAACCATCGAGCGGTGAGCGAGAGCGGCGTGCCAGTGGTACAAACACCGAGTAGTTTCCGCCGTGTCTAAGGGTGTTGCCGCCAGACAACACCAGAAGCAGGGTTCTGGTTACCGTACGTAGATTTGCACGAGGAGGTCATTCTGGGACACAGCGACATTGAGGTACAAAGGACAACCGCCTGACCCAGCGTGAGGGGAACACACGGGCTAAATACAACCCGAGGACCGCTGGGACTCATCAGGGTAATCACAGAGGTGGGAAAACACAACGGTGACCTGAAATGAAACAAGAAACAGGAACACGTCGGGGGTGTAACGGCATATTTCGTAACAATGCTTTGTTCACCCGCGGTCTGCGGCCTTCCGGTTTTGGTGCATCAAGATGAGGGCCCTGTTGTGCCCGATGTCCGTCTTCTGTCTGTCTGTGAGTCCTCGTGTCTCCGTGGGGTTTCATGTCCATTTCACGTCTCACGTCTCCCTGCTGCTACGGTAACGAGGAGGTAGCGCCAGTTAGTTAGCTAGGAGTAGCAGAGCGTAGACAAGGGCAGCCTGAGGGGAGGGCGACGGAAGCAGCGTGTGTGTGTGTGTGTGTGTGTGTGTGTGTGTGTGTGTGTGTGTGTGTGTGGTGTGTGTGTGTGTGTGTGTGTTGTGGTCTGTCTGATGTCGAGAAGCAGACTCACATTTACAGCACATGTTAGTAGAAGCTCTTGAGCCCACCCAGCCCCCCGGCCCTCGCTTTTAAGCTCCTGCCGTTTACTGGAGGAAGAAATTATGTGTGTGTGTGTGTGAGAGTGTGTGTGTGTGTGTGTGTGTGTGAGAGTGTGTGTGCCAGGTGGTTGTGAGATCAACGCATGTGCACGTGCACACACACGCACACACACACACACACACACACACACACACACACATGCACTCTCTCTCTCACACACACACACACACACACACACACACACACACACACACATGCACTCTCTCTCACGGACACACACACACACACACACACACACACACACACACACACACAATCTCTCTCACGCTCAAAACCATGTCTTGTCGAACGACCTCGCTCCACGACCAGATGGAACAGATAAAGTGTAGGAACCTACGGGAACGTGTGTGCGTGCGTGTGTGTGTGTGTGTGTGTGTGTGTAAGAGAGAGAGAGAGAGAGAGAGAGAGAGAGAGAGAGAGAGAGAGAAGAGAGAGAGAGAGAGAGAGAGAGAGGTTCTGAATTAAGGGGTCCACCGAAGCAGGGGTCCACACATGTCTCTGTGTGAGACTAACTAAACACCCATTCCCAGGGAGCCTCCGCTACTGCTGTCTAAACGACGGACAGACCTTCCACACAGGAAGGTCTCTGGACCGGCCCAGGTCCTGGTCTGTCTCTGTGACACACACACACACACGCACACACACACACACACACACACACACACACACACACACACACACACACACACACACACACCACACACACACACACACGCGCAATGCTCTCTATCATTAGTGTGGTCTCACGGCTTGGCTTGACCGCGGGTTAATTTAGGTGTGCTGGGTGTGTCACCCCCACCCGCCCTCACCCATCCTCACCCTCACCCGCTCTCACCCTCACCCGGCCGTTACCCACAAGGCCTTGCCTCTTATACGTAAATGAAGACCGGTCTTTACAAACGCATCGCGGCTGACGAGGAGGCCCCCGCCACATTCTTATGGCCGAGCCTGGCTCTTGCTTTGAGTGCCACTGAGCAAGGCATCAATGTATGCGCCTCCAGAGGGAATCCATCTCTCTCTCTCTCTCTCTCTCTCTCTCTCTCTCTCTTCTCTCCTCTCTAACCTCCTGTATTATTATTAATGAGCTGACATAGTTTCCCCGACACGCGTGCGTTTATGATGCTTTATAAGCAGCGTCGCTCGATAGACAGCGAGCTATTAGCTACTGAGCATAACTCTGCCACACTACCGTGACACACACACACACACACACACACACACACACACACACACACACACACACACACACACACGGTGATCTCAGTAGGACCTATCATTAGCCCAGCGTGGGTTTCCTGTACGCTGCAAGCAGAGCTTCCTGTTTGTAGCAGTGGAGGATATCCATCCATCCATCCATCCATCCATTCGCGTCCGCTTATCCGGGTTCGGGTCGCGGTGGCAGCCGGCTAAGCAGGGCCCCCCAGGCTTCCTTCTCCCCAGCCACACTCTCTAGTTCCTCCTGGGGGATCCCGAGGCGTTCCCAGGCCAGACGAGATATATAATCTCTCCAGCGGGTTCTGGGTCTGCCCCGGGGTCTCCTCCCAGTTGGACGTGCCCGGAAAACCTCCAAAGGGAGGCGCCCGGGGGGCATCCTAATCAGATGCCCGAACCACCTCAGCTGACTCCTTTCGATGCGGAGGAGCAGCGGCTCTACTCCGAGCTCCCTCCGGATGTCTGAGCTCCTCACCCTATCTCTAAGGCTGAGCCCAGCCACCCTGCGGAGGAAACTCATTTCGGCCGCTTGTATCCGCGATCTCATTCTTTCGGTCACTACCCAAAGCTCGTGACCATAGGTGAGGGTTGGAACGTAGATGGACCAGTAAATCGAAAGCTTCGCCTTCCGGCTCAGCTCCCTCTTCACCACAACGGACCGGTACAGCGCCCGCATCACTGCAGACGCTGCACCGATCCGTCTGTCCGTCTCCCGCTCCATTTTGCCCTCACTCGTGAACAAGACCCCGAGATACTTGAACTCCTTCGCTTGGGGCAGCAACTCACTCCCAACCCGGAGGGAACACTCCACCGTTTTCCGGCAGAGAACCATGGCCTCAGACTTGGAGGTGCTGACTCTCATCCCGACCGCTTCACACTCGGCTGCAAACCGCTCCAGTGCATGCTGGAGGTCACGGTCTGATGTAGCCAACAGAACCACATCATCTGCAAAGAGCAGAGATGCAATTCTGAGGTCCCCAAACCGGACACTCTCCTCACCTCGGCTGCGCCTTGAGATTCTGTCCATGAAGATCACGAACAGAACCGGTGACAAGGGGCAACCTTGGCGGAGTCCAACACCCACTGAGAACATGCTTGACTTTGTGCCGAGAATACGGACGCAGCTCGCACTTTGTTCGTACAGGGACCGGATGGCACGTATCAACGGCCCCGGTACCCCATACTCCCGTAGTACCCCCACATGATTCCCCGGGGGACACGGTCATAGGCCTTCTCCAAGTCCACAAAGCACATGTAGACTGGATGTGCAAACTCCCATGCGCCCCCCAACAACCCTGCGAGGGTAAAGAGCTGGTCCACTGTTCCACGGCCAGGACGGAAACCGCATTGTTCCTCCTGGAGCTGAGGTTCGACAATCGGCCGGAGCCTCCTTTCCAGCACCCTGGAATAAACTTTCCCGGGGAGGCTGAGCAGTGTGATACCCCGATAGTTGGAGCACACCCTCCGGTCCCCTTTCTTGAAAATGGGGACCACCACCCCGGTCTGCCATTCCACAGGTACTGTCCCCGACCTCCACGCTACATTGACTAGGCGTGTCAGCCACGACAGCCCGACAATGTCCAGAGCCTTCAGCATCTCAGGGCGAATCTCATCCACACCTGGCGCCTTGCCACTGAAGAGCTTTTTGACTACTTCAGCGACCTCTACCAAGGATATGGGTGAGACTTCCCCGAGTCTTCAGACTCTGCCTCTTCCCCGAGGACGTACTGGTCGGGTTCAGGAGCTCCTCAAAGTGTTCTTTCCACCGCCCGACAATATCCTCAGTCTGGGTCAGCAGTTCTCCTCCCCGACTGAGCACAGCCTGAGCCAAGCCCTGCTTTCCCTTCCTGAGTCGCCGGACAGTTTGCCAGAACCTCCTTGAGGCCAACTGAAAGTCCTGCTCCATGGCCTCCCCGAACTCCTCCCACACCCGGGTTTTTGCTTCAGCAACCGCTGAAGCTGCGGTCCTTTTGGCCTCCCGGTACCTGTCTGCTGTTTCAGGAGACCCCTGGGCCAACCAGGCCCCGAAAGGCCTCCTTCTTCAGCCTGACGGCTTCCTTCACCGCTGGTGTCCACCAACGGGTTCTTGGGTTGCCGCCACGACAGGCACCGAGAGGATAGTCGACAGTAAAATATTTATTTTATTGCTGACAATAAAAGTTGCTCGCGAAAAGGTTTTGATGGGTTAATTTCGGCTTCTATTCCTCTTTAACCTGCCATGTGTATAATAACATCATAATCATAATCATAACAGCAATACTATTATAGCAATAAATTGTGGACTTAATTGATATCATTGGAATGTCTTCTACGAAATCTACAATCCCACTAAAAGACGATCGACGTTTCGCTAACCGGCTCCCCTGTCTCTCTCTCTGTCTCTCTCTCTCTCTCTCTCTCTGTCTCTCTCTGTCTCTCTCTCTCTCTGTCTCTCTCTCTCTCTCTCTCTCTGTCTCTCTGTCTCTCTCTCTCTCTGTCTCTCTCTCTCTCTGTGTCTCTCTCTCTCTCTCTCTCTCTCTCTCTCTCTGTCTCTCTGTCTCTCTCTCTCTCTCTCTCTCTCTCTCTCTCTCTCTCTCTCTCTCTCTCTCTCTCTCTCTCTCTCTCTCTCTCTCCCTCTTCTCTCTCTCCAGTAAACGGCAGGAGCTATAAAGCGAGGGCCGGGGGGCTGGGTGGGCTCAAGAGCTTCTACTAACATGTGCTGTAAATGTGAGTCTGCTTCTCGACATCAGACAGACCACAACACACACACACACACACACACACACACACACACACACACACACACACACACACACACACACAACACAACACACACACACACACACACACACACACACACACACACACACTGCTTCCGTCGCCCTCCCCTCAGGCTGCCCTTGTCTACGCTCTGCTACTCCTAGCTAACTAACTGGCGCTACCTCCTCGTTACCGTAGCAGCAGGGAGACGTGAGACGTGAAATGGACATGAAACCCCACGGAGACACGAGGACTCACAGACAGACAGACAGAAGGACATCGGGCACAACAGGGCCCTCATCTTGATGCACCAAAACCGGAAGGCCGCAGACCGCGGGTGAACAAAGCATTGTTACGAAATATGCCGTTACACCCTCGACGTGTTCCCTTTTCTTGTTTCTGTTTCATTTCAGGTCACCGTTGTGTTTTCCCACCTCTGTGATTACCCTGATGAGTCCCAGCGGTCCTCGGGTTGTATTTAGCCCGTGTGTTCCCCTCACGCTGGGTCAGGCGGTTGTCCTTTGTACCTCAATGTCGCTGTGTCCCAGAATGATCTCCTCGTGCAAATCTACGTACGGTAACCAGAACCCTGCTTCTGGTGTTGTCTGGCGGCAACACCCTTAGACACGGCGGAAACTAATCGGTGTTTGTACCACTGGCACGCCGCTCTCGCTCACCGCTCGATGGTTTAGGACAGAATACGTTTCTCTCCTCGTGCACTGATTCGCTGAGGCGGGAACAGCCAATCAGAGCGAGTTCTCCCGCCGACCGATTCCGCGCGCTCGCTCAATCGGCAAGCGCCAGCGATGGCCGACCAGTGCCGACAGTGTGGGACCCCGCCACGAAAGCGACAGCCATAGACGTTCACAGACGGCCCGAACAAGTCAGGGAGTTCATTCATCTCTCGTAAAAAACATTGAAATCTTAAGTTACCTGCGTGGGGAATCGCAGCAGACCCTCCGAGACCCTCTGCAGCACAGGCAGACCACTGCCCCGACCCCCGTCCACCATGGCTGGGCTTCCACCTCCTCCTCCTCCTCCTCCACCTCCTCCTCCTCCTCCTCCTCCTCCTCCTCCTCCACCCTCCCCACCTCCTCCTCCACCTCCTCCGTCCGAGGAGGCGGAGGAGGTGGCGGGGGAGCCGGGGGCCGGGGGGAGGTCGCCGGCGGGGGGGAGCAGCATGTCCCGCACGCAGGAGGGGTTCAGGTCCACGTGGAAGTCGGAGGAG
The DNA here is from genome assembly GCA_002895965.2 of Coryphaenoides rupestris. Taxonomy (NCBI): domain Eukaryota; kingdom Metazoa; phylum Chordata; class Actinopteri; order Gadiformes; family Macrouridae; genus Coryphaenoides; species Coryphaenoides rupestris. The sequence goes on along the minus strand of PIJE02003829.1, from coordinate 22,141 downwards.
ATCTTGCAGCTCTTGGAGACGTCGAAGAGAGCCAGGCTCACAAAGAAGGGCTCCACCTAGAGGCCGGGGGGGGTTGGGGGGGGCGGGGTTAGTCGGGTCTCTGACTCCCAGACTAAAGGTCCTGGGCTTTTCTCAGTCCATGCACACCCTCAAAAGCCATAATGAATAAGCCTCGTTAGGTTTTAAAGTTGTTATCACCTGGTGTTATCAGATCATACGTATCAGACTAAAGGTCCTGGGCTTTTCTCAGTCCATGCACACCCTCAAAAGCCATAAAATAAACTCCTGCACCCACTTACACTAATTAAATCTGTACATTGATAAAAAAATATGTGTACGTTTATACGAGCGTATGCATTCCTGGCAGCACTTTTACTTTGTGACGTAACTCCAAGCCAGGATGATAGTTGTGTTGTGTGTGTGTGTGTGTGTGTGTGTGTGCCCGCGTGTATCGTGTGTGGTGTGTGTGTGTGTGTGTGACGTACGTTGGTGAGGACGCCGTCGCCCTTCTCGCTGACGCAGCCCTGCAGGCTGAAGGTCAGGTCGTGGCAGCTGACCACGATGCGGCGGCCGAAGCGCTCCTCGAAGGGCTTCACGTCCGGCTCGATGCCCGAAAAGTCCAGACGCTGAAGGCCAGGGGAGGTACGTCAGGTAAAAGTTTATTTATACGTTTAGCACCTTTCACAGACACCAGTCACAAGGAAAACCAAGAACCAAGAACGGCAAATAAAATAAGAGACAAGTTAAGACATAAAATAGCACAAGCTACCTGAACGCCTGTCTGAACAAGTGTGTTTTTTTCCGCTTGTTCTTAAAAGCGTCCACAGAGTCCACGGACCTCAAGCTTATTGGGAGACTGTTCCAAAGCTCAGGGGCTGCTGACTGGGAAGCACGGTCTCCCCTGAGTCCTTAAGCGTGTCCGAGGTCCATAGTATAGTGAGGTGCCTGGCACTAAAATGTTGGGCGCTACAATTTTAAAATTAATTAAAAAATTGACCAGAAGCCAATGCAGAGAGGTTGAACTTGGGTGTAATGTGTGACTATCTGTTGGATCGGGTTCAGAGTGTGTGTGTGTGTGGAAGTGAATACAGGTGTACAGGTATACAGGTGGGGACTCGAACCGGCGACCTTCGGCGGGGCCCTGCAGTTGGTACCTGGGTGTCGGGGTCCAGAGAGAACAGCTTCTGGCGTCCCTCGTTACGATTCAACTTGTTGAGCTGGTCTGTCTCCCGGGCATACTGCACAGAGAGACAGAGAGACATAGGGGGACAGAGAGAGAGAGAGACAGAGAGACACAGCGGGAGAGAGAGAGAGAGAGAGAGAGAGAGAGAGAGAGAGAGAGAGAGACGGGGGAGAGAGCGAGAGAGAGACATCGGGGGAGAGGGGGGAGAAAGAGAGGGAGAGAGAGGGAGAGAGAGGGGGGAGTGAGAGATAGAGAGCGAGAGAGAGGGGCGAGAGAGAGAGAGAGGGGGGGAGAGAAAGAGGGAGGAGAGGGGAGAGAGAGGGAGAGAGAGAGAGATAGAGAGAGAGAGAGAGAGAGGGGGGAGAGAGTGAGAGAGAGAGGGAGAGGGGGGAGTGAGAGATAGAGAGCGAGAGAGAGGGAGAGAGAGAGATGGGGGGAGAGAAAGAGGGAGGATAGGGGAAGGAGGGAGAGAGAGAGAGAGAGAATTAATTAATCAACAAAAATGACTCCACACAAACAAACAAACAAACAAACAAACAAAGACAAACAACAACAACAACAACCAAGTACCTTCAGGAGCTCTGGTTGGAGGCTGCGGCCCAGACCGTCCATCACCCCTTCTCCCTTCCCCTGGCTGCCGGTCTCCTCATCTGATTGGACGAGAGAGGCGTCAATCACAATCAAACACTGCGAGCACACACAGAGCAGAGCAGACACACAGTGAAAGAGAAACATGGAGGACGACGGACGATACGACGGATTTCTCTCCGCATGCGGGAGACAGTTTGTGGATAGTTTGGTTTGTGTTGCCGACGCTCTTGACTCTGTCTCCGGAGGGGCGTGGCTGAGCGCAGACGCTAAAACCCCTCACCACAGCTCTGTCATTTGGCGTCGAGCTAATGACGGGCTGAGTCGGGCTGAGGCGACGGGGTAAAATGACACCCGGGGGCTCGGACGGCGGGGAGACGCGGGCGGCGCGGGGCAACACGGGGGAAAGGTGAACACACACCGCCCACGTTGAGATGACGGTTTGAACGAGGAAAAATAAAATCGGTGACGTTCCCCTTTAAGGAAAGAGGAGAGACGCTTCTGCTTCCATTCTGAGGAGACACAGAGTCCAGCTCCTGTCACCACGTTGGCCTGAGCAAGCTCCATTAAGAGTTGCCTGCTAAATACTCTCTGGGTTCCCTGGGTTTGCACTACTGTCTGAGAGAGAGAGAGGGAGGGAGAGAGACAGAGACAGAGACAGAGACAGCGGGAGAGAGAGAGAGAGAGAGAGAGAGAGAGAGAGAGAGAAGAGAGAGAGAGAGACAGAGAGACAGAGGGAGAGAGAGAGGTGCCTACTCTCAATCAATTCGGGCCAAATTAGTAAGTAAAGGGTAAGTGCATTCTGCTGATGGCCTGATGCCCGACAGAGAGGAGAGGGGAGAGGAGAAGAGAGAGGAAAGGAAAGGAGAGGAGAGGATAGGAGAGGGAAGGAGAGGAAGAGGAGAGGAGAAAGGAGAGGAAGAGGAGAGGAGTGTAGAGGAGAGAGGAGAGGAGAGAGGGGGGGTTTGAACGCTGTGCTACGCCTGTCCTGGTCGTCCTCCTAAATCAAGGGTGCTTGGTGAACCGGGAACACACCCCAACCGTGCCTATCTGGCGTCCAGGAGGGAACACACCAGCACGTCCACCATCGTAGATGTTGGCAGGGCCGTACGTGCGTGTGTGTGTGTGTGTGTGTGTGTGTGTGTGTGTGTGTGTGTGTGTGTGTGCTGGATACAACTCTACAACACTGCATCTGGAACGCCGTCTCCATAACCGTCTCCAAGGGCAACCTGGCGATCCCGGGGTATTTGGGAAGTGAGTTGTGAGACGGGGGAAACTAGCGGTTTGCAAAATGGAGAAGGAGGAGGCGACCACAGCGAGTGGTGTTCGAGAAGTTTCCGTCGAGACCGTGAGACGGTAGTTACTCGGAGTAACGCTGAGGAGCTTCTGTATGACGGGGACATTAAAGCAGACGCAGGAGGAGGAGGAGGAGAAGAAGAAGGAGGAGGAGGGGAGGAGGAGGAGGAGAACGAGGAGGAATGGGGGGGAGTTGGAGGAGGAGAGGGGTGTGTTTTGTGTGTCTGTGCTAAACCCTGAGGAGGATTACTACTCAACCTATCACCCCGGGGATCGAGAACTAAGCCTCGACATGTGATGGAATGAAACATTTATGTAATAAAAAGATTGGCTGCTCCCCAAGGTGGAGATGCGCTCCCCAAGGCGGAGAATATGAACCAGCTCGTTATTTCTCGTTAGCCGCGCCGCTTATCTCTCCCGTCGTGGCGCTGGCTAGCTAAAGTGTATGCTATTACCAGCATGTTATTATATCATAATGTGACGGGGAGGTGGATCGTTCAATGCTCCCACTCGTCAATGATATCCCTGCCATCGGCACGTTTCCGCGGAGAATAATGGGTTTGTCGATACAGGAAGTGGCCGGAGATCCCCCGAGCTGCTGCCTCCATCATGGGGAGATCTGGCATCGCTCTAGTGCTCCACCCATGACCCCACCCTCATACTCCCCTCCAACA
>PIJE02003829.1:8400-13400 GCA_002895965.2 Coryphaenoides rupestris | reverse complement strand
AGCTGTGTCATGTTTATTTCAGCGGAACATTTCGGGCCTGGCTGGTGTCTCTACTAAAAAAAGAATTGAAGCCAACGTGACAGAATTCTCACGTAGTCTCTTTATTTTCCTCTATAACCGTTTGCGTATGCTGCCAATAACGCCAGCCGCCATCTTGAATACGCCAGCATATTAAAGTATTGTCCTTAGCGCACAGCAACTGCAGTACGACCTGAGATGAGGACACCGATGTACTGAATCGAGAATCTGTTTTGAATCGAGAATCGGATTCTGACCCCAAGAATCTCAATCGAATTATGAGATACTAAAGGATTCACACGAGATTCATGGCACACGAATAATCAAATAAAACAAAAAGAGCATGTTTGACGTTCAAATATATTTTTCGGGAAAGAAACAAAGTTTTCCACAGCCCCACTGCGAGCCCCTGATGGCCCCCGGCGCCCAGGTTGGGTACCGCCGCTGGTGTGCATACGTAGCCACCGAGCGGTGCGGTGTCGCCGTACCTCTTTGGCGAACAGACTCCTGGCTTCACGCTCGGCATTCTGGGGAACCGTGGGAACCACCGTCCTCCTCTGGCGAGACACCTGGGACTCCTGGCATCACACACACACACACACACACACACACACGTACACGTACACACACATGCATTAACACACGTGCGGATATGCAGTTGAAGATGTGTGAGCGTGAGAAGTTGTTTATCGAAATTCCAAACAATCTATTCATAACTGGTGATGATATATCACTCTCTCTCTTTCTCTCTCTCCATGTGAAGAGAATGACCTGTGCAGAGAGAGAGAGAGGGAGAGAGAGAGACATACAGACAGATGCAGAGAGAGAGAGAGAGAGACACATAGACAGGGAGATAGACAGAGAGATAGACAGACAGAGAAAGACAGGCAGACGGGTGAGCAAAGCGTGAAAGTGAGAGAGACAGGAGTGGCCCGAACAAGCGCTGACTCAGAGGAAAGTGACGAGTTTGACTGCCAGCACATTCTCCTGGTGACAGGGCGAGAGACCTCGCCATGGAGGAAGAGAGAGAGAGAGAGAGAGAGAGAGAGAGAGGGAGAGAGCCAGAGAGCCAGAGAGAGCGAGGGAGAGAGAGAGCGTGGCATGGCGTGCCACTAAACCAAACCACATGCGTCGGACTGAGCACCATTAAATACAGAGGCCCTGTAAGTTGGCAGCGTTGTTGACGCCGTCGGTGGGGGGGGTTGTGGGGTCGGGGGGTTGCGATGGGAAACGTTCCATCGAGAGAGGAATCCTCCGTCAGAACCCCATCCTCCTCTCCTCATCCCCTTCTCTCTTCCACCTCTCCTCCTCTCCTCCTCTCCTCCTCCCCTCCTCTCATAAACGTTTTACTGGACAGAACTTGTGGATGTGGACTTTGGTCCATAAAACCTCCTCAGGGGAAGGGAAACCTGTCTGGACGGTAGTTCTGCAGCGAGGCACAACAGACCTGTGTGTGTGTGTGTGTGTGTGTGTGTGTGTGTGTGTGTGTGTGTGTGTGTGTGTGTGTGCTGGTGTCGCTGGGTTTTAGGCTCTGAACTGCAAAAGTGTGCGTCTCTCGTATTGATTGAATCTCCGAGGCGTACGTTCAGCCCGATTTGTGGTGGTGTGGAGGGGGGTGAGGTGGAGTTGGGTGGAGGTGGGTGTTGGTGGGTGTAGGTGGGTGTAGGCAGGTGGGTGTAGGCAGGTGGGTGTAGGCAGGGTGGAGGACGGCGTACCGAGACATCGTCGGTGGGGCACAGCAGCAGGTCTCGGTGGGGGTCGCTGTGGATCTGAGCCTTCCTCTGGAACACCACCTCCTCGTAGTCCAGAGGCTCCACGATATTCGGCTTCTCCTGCAGAGGATGGAGGGGGGCGGGGGGGGAGATATTGGCCGTCAGGCTGGAGGTGGTGGTAGTGGTGATGGTGGTGGTGGTGGTGGTGGTGGTGGTGGTATATCACTCTCACTCATTCATACCGCTCTGTCACCGACTGCTTCTGTTCACATGAGCCGTGCATCGCCAGAGGAGAAGGGACTTATGGGAAGTGGAGTCCTTATCGCAGGACAAATAATAAATGGAAGTTTTAAGTTCATTAATTTTACCTGAGCCGGTTCACTAAACTGACACTTTATTCACGCCTAAAAACTACAATATATGTATATATATATATATATATATATATATCACTCTCACCCATTCACACACACATTCATTCACCGACGGCGGTGTCAACCATACAAGGCGACAGCCAGCCGGTCGGGGGAGCAGTGAGGGTTAGGGTGTCTTGCTCAGGGACACCTCAACACACAGGGCGCCGGGGATAGAACCAGCAACCGTTCTACCTGGAGCCGAAAAGTTCACAAGATTAACAACAACAGTTTATAACGGGTTAACAACAATCAACGTCGCTTGGGATAAAACCCTCCGCCAAATGACAGTAAACTGATGACAACAATGTTTACAGATTTCAACTGATCCAGGCGCCCCTGAGAATTACATTTCCCAGGAAATTCTGCAGAGCAATCTCGGGCTTAGAGGCCCAGGAAAACCCGCAACACGTCGTCGTCTGCGACCGCTCCCGGCCCACAGGACAGGAACGCTTTCACTTTCCAACCACCGCTCTGTCACCGACTGCTTCTGTTCACATGAGCCGTGCATCACCAGAGGAGAAGGGACTGATGGGAAGTGGAGTCCTTCTCGCAGGATAATAAATGGAACACGACTACAAGTTAATTCACTTTACAGGTTTTACACGCTCAGCCGCTGGCTGTCCGGAAACCTGAGCCGGTTCACCAAACTGACACTTCAATCACGGCTAAAAACTACAACTCCCCGATGGGACATTGCAAATCTGACCTCTAGTTTAGCTCGGCCAAATAGAACCTTTTCCCAGAGGTGTGATCCGATAGGACAAACACAGGTGTGTTGGCTCGACTACCTTTATGTACCGGGGCGCAGGTGCGACTCTTATCTTCCCTAGTTTAGTACCCATACCCGGGTACACACACACGCAGCAGAAGGTAATGAGTGTCCTCAGCAACGGCTGTGTTTGTCCTACAGTGACGATAATGATGCCTCCGGGTGGATTGCTCCAATGTTTACTGTACAGCCAAACGAAAAGGAGTCACTGGACTAAACGTACAGCAATATACTTGAGGCAGCCCCCCCGCTATCACATACTGCAGAGCTGCCTCCGGCCTCACCACTAATTAATGTGTACTCACTTCACAGACACACACCCAGGTATGCTGCGTTGACAGATCAAATCAGAGAGGCCACTTCCGTGTGCCATGTTGCCATGTTGTGTGTCAAGATTTTAAGCATAGCTCACCCTCATCGCACACACGGAGGGAAGATGGAGAGAGGTAGAGAGACAAAGGGCGAGGTGGAGGCGGGCGGAAGTGAGAGAGAGTTTACAGCCAAATGGACAAATCGTGACAGGAGCTGATCAAATCATTTTGGATCAACCAATGGCTCATAATACAATCATAATCCAATCATAATTCCATCATAATAATTCTGTCTGGTGAATGCTATTACGCAAAACGTCCTACAATACCGTGAGTCTCTGTAACTTCCAAATCAACTTGAACATTACAATGATTGCGCGGTTAATTCTAGTTCTGCCTGGCAGCTCATCATACAAACACATAGCGATATTCACGTGTTAAAATAAGTGTGCAATAGCTCTATATTCCGACAGCCGTCACTGATCTAGAGTGCTTGGTCAGTAACACGGGTCTCCCAGTCCCTCCACCGTTCTGGTATCCCGTTCCCGCGTCATCAAATCAGGAGAGGGAACCCCTTTAATATTATTAACCAATCAAAATGCCAGAGGAGGGCAACAACGCGTTGAATGCCACTGAATGGAACTGCCAAGTCCCCATTTTGTCTCTGAGGTGCCTTAAAGACGCCATCGTTTCAACGTGGGGAGATGGGAAGAAGGCAGCAGGCAGCACACAACCAGGTCAACACATCATCACATCCGATGCCGACTGAACCAGCTGTTGGTGGATGTGTATCGTACGTGTGTGTGTGTGTGTGTGTGTGTGTGTGCGCGCGTGTGTGTGTGTGTGTCAGGGGACGTCCATAATGAATTCTTCAGAAAGTTGTGACGGCTTTAAGCTCGCAGATAAGCTGGCGGGCGGGCGGAGCGCAGCTTAACCCCGCGAGCGCGTAAGCCTGGACTGCATCGGGGACTCCGGGACCGCTAGTGGGGTCCTCTAGCATCGTGTGTTTTGCGGCGGGGCCCGTCTTGTGGTCGGGGGGCACAGAGGTGCGGTGCTTCTTCACCCGGTGGTCCTGAATCATCTCCAGCAGGGCGCCATGCAGGCTCTGCACCTGCAGCCAACGACGCCTCTGGTTCTGCAGCTTCTGCTCTGCCTAAGAGGAAATACGTTGAAACACACACAAGTATAGCACATATGGCAGGACTTTGACTGGGCTTTTTCGAATTCCAATCCATATTCTTTGTTTTACATACAGGTGTGTCTTTTGTCACACATATGCACTCACAAACCATTCGCACCCTTAAATGCAGTGACTGCACCGTGCTGATGTGTCACAATGAACCACTCCCATAATCCTAAACCAGTGGACTGATCTCTCCAGCATACATCTAGGTGGACAGACACGGCCACTTGAGATGTCATAAGATGGAGATTCTGAAACGGCTTGCAGCGGCTCATCCCACTTAGACCTTGCATTAGAAGATCGGCGTGTCCTACCTTCTCCAGGTCAGCCTTGAGCGTGGCCGTGAGTCCCGTGTGGTCCACCTTTTGGGACAAGGCGGCCAAGAGTTGATAAAACTTGGGGTTCTGCGTCAAGTCATCCTCGGTCAGGTCGCACAGCGGGAAGGAGGCGAGCACTGGTGGATAGAAGAAGAAACCAAATCAAGCCACGTTAAAGGGGACCTATATGACCACCAGGTGTGAACGGAAAACTCAAACTAAAGACTCAAGTCATTGTGAGAAGTGACGTCACTAGGGCCCCTTTAACAGTTAT
>PIJE02003827.1:30000-33039 GCA_002895965.2 Coryphaenoides rupestris | reverse complement strand
CCCCTCTCTCTCTCTCTCTCTCTCTCTCTCCACCCCCCTCTCTCTCTCTTCATCTCTCCCACCCCCTCTCCATCTCTCTCTCTCTCTCTCTCACCCCCACTTCTCTCTCTCTCTCTCTCTCTCTCTCTCTCCCCTCTCCCCATCTCTCTGTCTGTCTCTCTCTCTCTCCCCCCCAACATCTCTCTGTCTGTCTCTCTCTCTCTCTCCCCCTCTCTCTGTTCACTTATTTATCTCACCGTCTCTCCCGCTCTCTCTCTCTCCCCCCCACCATCTTTTAATCTCTCTCCCTCTCTCTCCCCCATTCTCTCCCCCTCCCTCGATGCATCCCTAATTTCCTCTGGTGGTGGGGGGGGGGGGGGGGAGGCGACAGGCGGGAAGAGAGATTCGGGGGGGGGGGGGGGTGACGGTTGCCTCACCCGTCGTCGGTTAGGTAGTGAACATCGGGACGTTTTTTGTCGCCCGTTTTGTGTCTTTTTTTTTTCGTCTTCGTGTGTGAGTCCGTGTGCGTCCGCCGCCTTGTTTTAATCGCGACAAATTAAGTGTTTCACTTCGGCACGCGGGCAGCAGAGTGTGCTTTCAAATGTCATGTTCCTGATGGGCGACGGGGCTGCCGCTGCTGCTGCTGCTGCCGCTGCTGCTGCTGCCGCTGCTGCTGCTGCTGCTGCTGCTGCTGCTGCTGCTGCTGCCGTCACATTAAAAAGTATACTCTCCTGCATACTTATTATTATTCTTCCGTACATTTTTCGGCGCGCTACTAGTCTCACAGCGTTGCCAGCACACCCGCAAAAAAGACGCCAAAACGTGCGCGTTGACCGGGAATCGAGTGCTACTACTTTTCTTGTACATGCCATTATTACTTTCCGAAATATTCAACATTTAACAGCATTTTTGCCCCATTGAAATGAACGGGGGTGAGTGTTCAAAATGTGTCCAAAACCACTCATATTCAACCTCTTCCCATTCAGTCATACATTCAGGTAGAAACTCCATTCAAACATTAAAACTTGGATGAATTCACACATGATTTCACAATTTTCATAACATTCATACTTTTGACACAATTACAGTTCAAACTTAATTGATTTTTCAGCTCCTCAGACACTTTAACATGGGTGTGTATTGCGCCGGGTCAGAGCGCGTGACGTCACGTTAGAGCGTGGAGCAGACGAAAAAAAAATACAAATCTATTTTTAAAACTGCCATCCCGCCCACAATATTAACTCCACGTACGTAATCTATACATCAAAACGTAGGTACACTCGTGACGATCACATATATGTAACTATGGAAACAAACAGACTTATACTTTTGGATTCATGAGCCTCGAAGTGACAGGAGTCCCCACCTTATTAGCTCATTAAATTACATGACAACAATGACAGCAGTTTTTGTCCCCGCATGTTATGTGTGGACACACACACACACACACACACACACACACACACACACACACACACACACACACACACCCCTTGTGCGGCAATGGTGGTGACGCCATAGCCACGCCCCCACACACGTGTGAGAAGGGGTGTGGCCGTAATTTCATATAACACACAATCTATTTTTTGGTCTGTATACTGTGTTGTGCTTTGTGTATGTAATTATTGATTTAAGATCAAGACCTAGTAATGACCTTGCTAATACAAAAGTACAGTTTTATTTGTAGGTATTGTTAGTGTGCTAATGAAACATTACTACAAAGTACATACGTGTATCTCTCTACTCCTCTACTACACATCTGTGTCTCTACTCCTCTCATACACATCTGTGTGTGTGTGTGTGTGTGTGTGTGTGTGTGTGTGTGTGTGTGTGTGTGTGTGTTATCGCTTGCTTCTATGGCAGCAGGCACCCTCAGAATTTCCCTGGAATTTTTCTAGTTTCACTTCGGAGGCTGACTGAGTTTAGTTCTAAACTCTCGTTTAGCGCAAAGCCGCTGCGGAACGCTTTCCGATCACATGAGTCAATGAGTCATCAGATGAGTCAATGAGTCATCTTCATCGCGTCATATCCTGTATCTCAGGACTCTGAGACACTGAGATACTTCAGCACCGCAGGTAAAAGGTCAGACAGACAGACGGACAGACAGACAGGTTCCTTGGCTCCTCCTCTTCCTGTGAGAGGACATGTGAGTTCACAGCGGCGTGTCTTCAGTCGGCGGTGGTGGCGGCGGCGGCGGCGGTGGCGGTGGTGGCGCGGCGGCGGGGGGTGATGACCTTGGTTCTTTTGTGAGAGAACGCCGCTGACATTTAAAACCACAATGTTTCAGCAGGCGACCCCGACCCGTCTGCCGTCTTCACGGTGTCTCCTCGGGCGCTTTGGCACAGCTCTCCATTGATAATGAACAGTTGTCAAATAATCGTGACTATTTCTCAAATGATAATGAATAATTATCAAATGCTAGTGAATATTTGTCCAATGGTAGTGACTTAGTTGCAAACGATACATGAATTTTTCTCAAATGAAAATGAATATTTCTCAAATAATAATGAATATTTCTAAAATGATGATTGAATAATTCTCAAATTATAATGAATCTTTCCGAAAGGACATGCGCTAGGCACTTGCTCACCACAGATTTGAAGCAGAATTTCTAATTTTCTGGCTATGCACGTGTCTTGGTCGGTACAATTCTCTATTTGCTCGACAATTTCCATTTGAACACACTGTACTGTATTATGTCCACGATCCAAAAAATGATGTTGCCTCTCGGTTGGATTATTTTTACTTACTTTTTCACGTGCGTCGATGTACGGTGTTTTTTGTATTCTATTGCTCCGTGTACGTTCCCTGTGTGCCGGCGGCGTCGGCGCTTTTTTACGTCAATGAAAATACAGCGATGGTTTGCGTGGGAAACGTCACGTAGAACCATGTAAGATCGAAATCCGACGTCAGAATCGCATTCATTTTCATACGCGATCGCGTTCAGCGAGATGGCGAGACAGAAAAGTAAGATCCCTCCGCGGGAAACATTCGGTGTCAAAGAAAAAATTGGACGAGAGTGAAACGTCGCGGCTACGAGGAGAATTTTCCGGGATTAAC
>PIJE02003827.1:12500-22500 GCA_002895965.2 Coryphaenoides rupestris | reverse complement strand
TAGGCTGCATCCTGTCTTCGGTTCCTGTCTGGCCACAGGACCTCATCGACATGGCTCTCCTTCTTGCTCTTCCTCGTCCTGCTCTTCCTCTTCCTCGTCCTCCTCTTACTCTCACTCCTCTGCCTCTCTGATCACCCCTCACTTCAATCCATTGTTCTCCAAACCAGGAGCTCACCTGTGGCCCTTATATTGCTAAAGCTTTGATTGCAAATTGCACAACAAGCCTTGGAAATGAATGTTTTGCCAATTGAATGGCAGTGTGTTTGGCATTGATGAAGTGTGCAAAATCGAGAGGATTGTGTGTAGTGTTGTGAAGAAAGTGCGGTTTAGAATTTGAAATCTGGGTCTAAAAGCAGGAAATGTGTTAACAGTTCAGCAGAATTGGTTTAGGGAGTTGGCACATGAGTTACAGGTTGTGGTCATTGTGTCATAAGTTCCAGTTTTTTGTGTGTAAACAATTGAGAAAAAACTATAAAACGACTTACATAGCTTGTGGCTGCAGTGACTGTGCTGAATGTAGTCTGGCTTGACCTGTGTGCGTCAGGGGTCAAACAGGAGAGGCCCCCCTTCACAGTATTTGCATTCTGTTTGGATTTTTTTTTTGCATATCTCCCGGACCTTTACTGACACCTAGTGGCCACCGAGAGTAGGCGCAGCCGCGGTGGCGCCGCCCTTACCGCCCCTCCGTCCGTTCCTTTTGTCAACGCGACGTAATTATTACATAAGGAAACCACCACCAACCACCACCACCACCTCCTCCACCACCACCACCACCACCACCATGGCAGATCATCTATCTCTGTACCTCACCAACGTCAACGTGTCCATCGGACCACCCGTGAGCAGTGATGAGCAGGTGGGTACCAGAAAGGGATACTGGCGAGGAGGATGCTGCGTTGTGATGAGATGATGTGATGCCGGTCGCTGCTGTGACGCCTAATATACGCCTAATATCATCATCATCATCATCATCATCATCATCATCCTGGCTCATCTTCACTGTCCCTGGAATAGACCTGCTAGAATAAAAGTGTTTGTGTCACTCCCATAGGATCCCATAGGATATGAGAGGGCTTGGATGTCTCTGGATTCTGACAATATGGGTTGTTGTTGTTGTTGTTGTTGTGTTGCATGAATAAGGATTTTTGGATGATGGTATTTTGTATCCCTCTGTCCATCCATCGGTCAATTCCTAATAATAAGCCAGACTGATAGATGTGTCTTAACTGTACTCATATAATATGTGATCATATTAAACATGTAACTGATGGTGAGAATGTGTCTTTGCAGCAACCATTCATGTAAAGCAGACCTTATACAGTATATCTTCATATGTATGTATGTGTGTGTGTGTGTGTGTGTGTGTATGTATGTATGTATGTATGTATGTATGTACTGTATGTATGTATGTATGTATGTCTGTATGTATGTACTGTATGTATGTATGTATGTATGTGTCTGTATGTATGTATGTATGTATGTATGTATGTATGTATGTATGTATGTATGTATGTATGTATGTATGTGTCTGTATGTATGTATGTATGTATGTATGTATGTATGTATGTATGTATGTATGTATGTATGTATGTATATATGTCTGTATGTCTGTCTGTCTGTCTGTCTGTCTGTATGTACTGTATGTATGTATGTATGTACTGTATGTCTGTCTGTATGTCTGTCTGTATGTATGTATGTATGTATATATGTATGTATGTATGTATATATGTATATATGTATGTATGTATGTACTGTATGTATGTATGTATGTATGTATGTATGTATGTATGTATTTTCTACCATCTTTAATAACCCACCAGACCCTGAGCAACGCGGGGAGCATCAATAAGGACTTTGAGTGCGTGGAGTTGGAGGGCGTGGAGCCGAGAGATGGCCAACACGAACCGGACGACGGTGTTGCCGGTGCCGGTGCCGGTGCCGGTGCCGCCGGCGAGGCCCGGGAGAAGACGCCGCGTCGAGTCATCCACTTCTCCAGCGGCGAGACCATGGAGGAGTACAGCACCGACGAGGAGGGCGGCGACGAGGCCGAGAGGAAGGACCTGCTGGCCGCCACCGCCGCCGCCAACGCCAACGGCACGGTCGATGCGGTGAGGGTGAGGCAACGCGAGGGCGAGAGAGAGAGAGAGATCGGAGAGAGAGAGAGAGAGAGAGATCGGGGATGGGTGATGAGGGGGTGAGGGGGGGGGTTCATCGTCTAAGTCAAGGGGGGAACAATACTTGTGTCACCAGCGTGTGTGTTTTACTTTGTGTGTTGTTTCGTGTGTATTTGCATGTGGATGTGTTTTGCATGCCCCTGTGCTCAGCAACACTGTGTTGTCACGTTTTTTGTATTTAAATTGTCCCTTGTGTGGGATCTTATCTCATGTATGTGCTTGTGTGCTTATTTGTGTTGTTGTTGTTGTTGTTGTTGTCGTTGTCGTGTTGCAGTCCAAGATGACGTGGGGACCGTACTTCTGGTTCCACATGTGGCGAGCGGCCACCTCCACCATCTCAGGTCAGCGGGGTTAACCGACCGAAACCGTCCTCGCTGTCTCGTGAGCTAAACAAAGACACACTACGGGAACTTAAAGAACCGTAATATTGAAGTACAGCAGCAGGATGTTAGAGCGGGGTGGCAAGGGCGTTCCACTCCCAGTGCAAACGCTGTTGGTACCGGGTTCGATCCCCGTTGTCCGACCCGGTGTCAGCGTTCCTTGAGCAAGATCAACAAGAGTCTCTCTCAAATATGACCTGCGTCTGAATGAAATGTATTCACTGTAAGGTACGACACTACTAAATAGTAATAGGTACACAAGAAAGATAGATAGATAGATACAGTAGATAGATAGATAGATAGATAGATAGATAGCGAGGCAGAAGACAAGATAAAGTCATATTAAGTCCTTCCTGACCTCGGTGGTTTGTATGCTTCAGCGTGCGACTACCTCGGCGAGAGAATGGCGTCCCTGTTCGGCATCACGTCGGCCAAGTACCAGTACGCCATCGACGAGTACAACCGGATCAGGAAAGAGGTAAGAGAGAACACGTCTTCCTCGTAAACCCAGTGAGCCACGGAACGGTGACTTATTTTTACATGTTCATCTGTTGTGGCTGACTTGACCAAAGCGGTGACACACGGTGACACATCGCTGGCGAGAGAGAGCGTTGGCCAAGGCGTTGCGCGCCGCGGCCAACGCTCTCTTTCTAACGAATATGAGGAAACCGCTTGCAAAAGAAGTGTCTGCAGTATGATACCTGACCAATCAGCCATCCATCCCCTGTCCTCCTCTTGCCTCTCTTCTCTCTCCTCTCCTCCCCTGCCTCCCATCCATCCCCTGCCCTCCCATTCCTCCCCTGGCCTCCCACCACTGCGCTGAATGATCTTGCGACACGGCGCCGTGCACGCAACTCACCGTGCTTATTCTATAGCCGCACTTCTTTTGACTTTCTTGCCGCGTATTTTAAAACGATCGATTGTATTTGCATGGTGCGCCCCGTGACGGTCGAAAAACAACTGAAAGTATCGCAATGAGCTGGTATCATGTGGGTTCCTGCAGAGAAGAGCACAAAGGTCAACAACCCAGTGGCCTTTATTAACCCGAGTGACTGGGGTTCTCGCCGGCAAGTGCAGCGAACACCGCCATCTTGTGGCTCGACACGGAAGTGCTTCTGTTTGTCACCCAGGAGGCCCCACACACACACACACTGTTCACCAATGAAACACAATGAAAGTATGGAAACAAACATCCCACATAGAATATAGAACGTCTGCTTCGGATCCTTACATTTGCAATTGCAGTCGGCTAGTTCAGGACCGAAAACCGGCGTTAATTATGTCTTATTTCTACAGAAATTGTATGCACTTTCTTTCTCATGAAGAACGAGCGACGTCAGAGGTGAATTCCTTGACCTTTACACGGTCGACGGGTTTCTCTTTAAATCGCCTATTTGGGTGATTTGGTGAGAATCGGATTCAAAACATTGAATCGTGAATCTCGCATGAAAGGAAGTGACTCACGCTCTCGGCGAACGCGTTGCCACAAAGCTATTTTTCACCAAACTTCAGATCTCACAGATGGGTTAGAAAGGGTTCAGTGGAAAAGTATAAAAATAAATACGTTGCTTGTGGTCTCACCCGCGAGGCGCGTATCTCAGGTCATAAGAAATTCTTACTTCTTACTGAGACCTACTGAGAGGAATCTGTGACAGTGGTTGTGGGAGTCTCTCTCACACAGAGAGAGAGACTGTCTGTCTGTCTGTCTGTCTGTCTCTCTGTCTGTCTGTCCGTGAGACAGTCTGTCTCTCTGTAGGACGTATAAAAGTGTCTTTGTGTGTCTCAGCAGCACTGAGTTACAAAAGATTGATGTGTGAGACAATGAACAACGCTGAAGAACCTGAGACACGATGGTGAACTCCACCACCGCCGCCACCACCGCCACCACCACCACCACCAGCCCTATAACTCCATCACCACCACCAGCACCACCACCACCACCACGTCTATAACTCATACGAACAAAATGCCGTTTGTGTGGCTGGTATTGGGCTACCTACCGTAATACACTTTCATCAGTTCATGTATTCACCAGATGTCTTCCCTGTAACCCCGCCCCCTCCGCCCCACGCCGCCGCTATATTAAACGGTGACATGAGCTCAAGATCCCATCTGAATGTATTCGTTTCACTGTGTGTGTCACGCCGAGGTCACGGCCGTGCTCTGCGCCGGCGAGGTCCCCGCCCCCCCCCCACCAAGCGGGAGCAGACCCACACACACACGAGAGAGAGAGAGAGAGAGAGAGAGAGAGAGAGAGAGAATGGCTGCATTGTGGCCTCGCGTCGACCCCGTCGTCGCCCACCGCCATGGAGAGACCGAGGGGGGGGACAGTGGCGGCTTTTGTTTTCCGTGTACAACCCGACACACAAAGAAGACCGGCCCCCCCCTCCATCTTGTCTGCCCTCTCAGCACCCACCCCACCACCCCACCCACCCACCACCCAGTCCTCCCAGTCCCCCCAGACAGACAGACAGACTGACTGATAAGAGATCGCACCAGAAGCCCGAGATTGAAATAATAATCTCAGGGAACAAAACAAAGAAAGGACAGACTGTCAAGAGTTGAGTAAAATGTTATTTATTTCATTTTGATGCATTTATTTAGAAAAAACCCGACAATTAAATCATCTTAATATAGACATTTACATACAACTTTACCGACGGTGCATTAAGGTTACTTACGAAGACGAAAAGTAAACCGTGTCAAGTCAAGTCAAATAAATACACAACCGATGCGACGGTATAGAAATAAAAAAAGTACACCGCTCTGTACACCAGGATGTCATCGTGATGGAAACGCTCTCTCCCGTCGTGACGAACTGAAAGACGTGGCGAGCGCTCAAGAGACGAGGTCAGGCGCTCGAAGATCGTTCCGTTTTATCGTTTTTAAGGCTAAAAGGTGCTCTGAAGTGCTCCGAGAAAGACGTGAATAATTATCAAGCGAAACGTTACGGCGAACAAACGATATGTTACTGCGGGAAAACAAAAGCTCTTTGGCGAATTCGTCTTCTTCTTCGTCTTCTTCTTCGTGTTATCCATTACGCTATGAACTCAAAATACAATTTCTCGCGGCGGAAGGAATGTGTGAAATGTGTAAACGCCGCAAAAAAAAAGACTTGGATGTGAGCCCTTTGTTTCCTAACTTCCCTAACCCACCGTTAGGGAAGTTAGGTTGTGTGTCCACCGGAACACGCCCCCAAAACACAATGCAATGGTGGTTAGTGGTGGTGGTGGTTGTGGTCGCGGTCGATATATTATTATTATTATCGTTATTGGCACAGTGTCTGGCACGGGAGGAAGACCGCGATGAAATCTTCACCCCCGCCGCTCGGAAGATGACGGTGATCTAGACTAGAGACGCGAAGGCGGAGCCTCCGAAAGATGACGCCTCCCTCCGTCCCTGCCGTTGGGGGTAACCAAGGATACGGTTAACTTGGGAGTTTTCGGCCGTCGTCGTAGGACAAACGACAAAAGGGGCGGCGCTCATAACACGGAATGACGGGCGTATCGACGATATTTAAGTACCATGCGTCGGCTAAAACCAGTGAAGACGAGTCGAATTCCAGTTCCCTGGTACATACAAGTAGCAGAACCATCATTAGTGTTATGAGAGCAACCCCCGATATGAGTTTGTCTTATGACGACGCTTCTGACGCATCCATCGCCCCTTTCTGAAGAGCTCTGTTTTATACTCAAGACTCGAAATAAGTTGCAAAAGACATTAGGTTGCCGTGACGACGACCGGCACGGCGACGGTGGTGGTCGAGGCGGCCGCCGTCTTCTCGTCCTCCACCCGATAGGTCACTTGGTCGAGGTGAGCGGCCGGGGCGTCGCCGCCGTCGCCGTCGCCGTCGCCGTCGCCGTCTCCCCGCGCCTGCGACTGGGCGAACGCTCGCTCCGCCTCTTCTGACAGCCGGTTTTCCTCGTGCTCTTCCTCCTTCTGATGATGATGATGAAGAGCGGGGGGGGGGGAGGAAGAGGAGCAGACAGTTTGCATGCGATTTCTCAAAAGACGGAAATCTTTAAGTCGCGTCGAGCGCCGAGCGTCGAGCGTCGAGCGTCGAGCGCCGAGCGCCCCCCGGCCCACGATGTCCTCTCTCTTACCNGAGAGAATGGCGTCCCTGTTCGGCATCACGTCGGCCAAGTACCAGTACGCCATCGACGAGTACAACCGGATCAGGAAAGAGGTAAGAGAGAGGACATCGTGGGCCGGGGGGCGCTCGGCGCTCGACGCTCGACGCTCGACGCTCGGCGCTCGACGCGACTTAAAGTGCCGATCTCGAAGATTTCCGTCTTTTGAGAAATCGCATGCAAACTGTCTGCTCCTCTTCCTCCCCCCCCCCCGCTCTTCATCATCATCATCAGAAGGAGGAAGAGCACGAGGAAAACCGGCTGTCAGAAGAGGCGGAGCGAGCGTTCGCCCAGTCGCAGGCGCGGGGAGACGGCGACGGCGACGGCGACGGCGACGGCGGCGACGCCCCGGCCGCTCACCTCGACCAAGTGACCTATCGGGTGGAGGACGAGAAGACGGCGGCCGCCTCGACCACCACCGTCGCCGTGCCGGTCGTCGTCACGGCAACCTAATGTCTTTTGCAACTTATTTCGAGTCTTGAGTATAAAACAGAGCTCTTCAGAAAGGGGCGATGGATGCGTCAGAAGCGTCGTCATAAGACAAACTCATATCGGGGGTTGCTCTCATAACACTAATGATGGTTCTGCTACTTGTATGTACCAGGGAACTGGAATTCGACTCGTCTTCACTGGTTTTAGCCGACGCATGGTACTTAAATATCGTCGATACGCCCGTCATTCCGTGTTATGAGCGCCGCCCCTTTTGTCGTTTGTCCTACGACGACGGCCGAAAACTCCCAAGTCATAACCGTATCCTTGGTTACCCCCAACGGCAGGGACGGAGGGAGGCGTCATCTTTCGGAGGCTCCGCCTTCGCGTCTCTAGTCTAGATCACCGTCATCTTCCGAGCGGCGGGGGTGAAGATTTCATCGCGGTCTTCCTCCCGTGCCAGACACTGTGCCAATAACGATAATAATAATAATATATCGACCGCGACCACAACCACCACCACCACTAACCACCATTGCATTGTGTTTTGGGGGGCGTGTTCCGGTGGACACACAACCTAACTTCCCTAACGGTGGGTTTAAAACAAAGGGCTCACATCCAAGTCTTTTTTTTTGCGGCGTTTACGCATTTCACACATTCCTTCCGCCGCGAGAAATTGTATTTTGAGTTCATAGCGTAATGGATAACACGAAGAAGAAGACGAAGAAGAAGACGAATTCGCCAAAGAGCTTTTGTTTTCCCGCAGTAACATATCGTTTGTTCGCCGTAACGTTTCGCTTGATAATTATTTGCGTCTTTCTCGGAGCACTTCAGAGCACCTTTTAAGCCTTAAAAACGATAAACGGAATGATCTTTGACCTCGTCTCTTGAGCGCTCGCCACGTCTTTCGGTTCGTCACGACGGGAGAGAGCGTTTCCATCACGATGACATCCTGGTGTACAGAGCGGTGTACTTTTTTTATTTCTACGCCGTCGCCATCGGTTGTGTATTTATTTGACTTGACACGGTTTACTTTTCGTCTTTGTAAAGTAACCTTAATGCACCGTTAGTAAAGTTGTATGTAAATGTCTATATTAAGATGATTTAATTGTCGGTTTTTTTCTAAATAAATGCATAAAAATGAAATAAATAACATTTTACTCAACTCTTGACAGTCTGTCCTTTCTTTGTTTTGTTCCCTGAGATTATTATTTCAATCTCGGGCTTCTGGTGCGATCTCTTATCAGTCAATGTGTCTGTCTGTCTGGGGGGACTGGGAGGACTGGGTGGTGGTGGGTGGGGGGGGTGGGGTGGTGGGGGGGTGCTGAGGGGGCCAGACAAGATGGAGGGGGGGGGGCCGGTCTTCTTTGTGGTGTCGGGTTGTACACGGAAAACAAAAGCCGCCACTGTTCCCCCCCGGTCTCTCCAATGGCGGTGGGCGACGACGGGTCGACGCGAGCCACAATGCAGCCATTTATCTCTCTCTCTCTCTCATTCTCTCTCTCTCTCTCGCTCTCTCTCTCTCGTGTGTGTGTGGGTCTGCTCCCGCTCGGGGGGGGGGGGGGGGGGGGGGCGACCTCGCCGGCGCAGAGCACGGCCGTGACCTCGGCGTGACACACACAGTGAAACGAATACATTCAGATGATCTTGAGCTCATGTCACCGTTTAATTAGCGGCGGCGTGGGGCGGAGGGGGCGGGGTTACAGGGAAACACATCCTGGTGAATACATGAACTGATGAAAGTGTTCTACGGTAGGTAGCCGGCAAATACCAGCCAACAACGGCATTTTGTTCGTATGAGTTATAGACGTGGGTGGTGGTGGTGGTGCTGGTGGTGGTGATGGAGTTATAGGGCTGGTGGTGGTGGTGGTGGCGGTGGTGGCGGCGGTGGTGGAGTTCACCATCGTGTCTCAGGTTCTCCAGCGTTGTTTCATTGTGTCTCACACATCAATCTTTGTAACTCAGTGCTGCTGAGACACACAAAGACACTTTTATACGTCCTACAGAGAGACAGACTGTCTCACGGACAGACAGCAGAGAGAGAGAGACAGACAGACACAGACAGTCTCTCTCTCTGTGTGTGAGAGAGACTCCCCACAACCACTGTCACAGATTCCTCTCAGTAGGTCTCAGTAAGAAGTAAGAATTTCTTATGACCTGAGATACGCGCCTCGCGGGTGAGACCACAAGCAACGTATTTATTTTTATACTTTTCCACTGAACCCTTTCTAACCCATCTGTGAGATCTGAAGTTTGGTGAAAAATAGCTTTGTGGCAACGCGTTCGCCGAGAGCGTGAGTCACTTCCTTTCATGCGAGATTCACGATTCAATGTTTTGAATCCGATTCTCACCAAATCACCCAAATAGGCGATTTAAAGAGAAACCCGTCGACCGTGTAAAGGTCAAGGAATTTACCTCTGACGTCGCTCGTTCTTCATGAGAAAGAAAGTGCATACAATTTCGGTGGAAATAAGATATAATTAATGCCGGTTTTCGGTCCTGAACTAGCCGACTGCAATTGCAAATGTAAGGATCCGAAGCAGACGTTCTATATTCTATGTGGGATATTTGTTTCCATACTTTCATTGTGTTTCATTGGTGAACAGTGTGTGTGTGTGTGGGGCCTCCTGGGTGACAAACAGAAGCACTTCCGTGTCGAGCCACAAGATGGCGGTGTTCGCTGCACTTGCCGGCGAGAACCCCAGTCACTCGGGTTAATAAAGGCCACTGGGTTGTTGACCTTTGTGCTCTTCTCTGCAGGAACCCACATGATACCAGCTCATTGCGATACTTTCAACCGTCACGGGGCCCACCATGCAAATACAATCGATCGTTTTAAATACGCGGCAAAGAAAGTCAAAAGAAGTGCGGCAATAGAATAAGCAC
>PIJE02003826.1:25000-33053 GCA_002895965.2 Coryphaenoides rupestris | reverse complement strand
AGAGAGAGAGAGAGAGAGAGAGAGAGAGAGAGAGAGAGAGAGAGAGAGAGTCACACGGGTAAAGAAGCGGGGAATATCCAAAGTGCAAGAACGATCTCCGACGCTCCGAGCTCTGAACCCAACTCCTGTGTAGGTCGTTTCTATTTCAAGCACGAGAGGCAGCCATCGCGTTGAACCTGCGCGCGACCTTCCTCCATCCTGCCTCTCTCTGTAAATGCTCAGCAGGAGTATGTGCAGCCCAGCAAACGGGTGGCGATTGAGGCTTAAAATCTCTCTCTCTGATACTCGTACACAGTCACACACACACACACACACACACACACACACACACACATAAAGACACACACACACACACAACACACACACACACACAGTTTGACATTTCCGCGCCCACCTCCGCAGTTTAAGACGGTCTCAAGGCATTAGCTCACCACCCGCTCTTGGGAAGCTAAGATGGCCGCCCGTGTGTGTGTGTGTGTGTGTGTGTGTGTGTGTGTGTGTGTGTGTGTGTGTGTGTGTGGGTCGGTGGCATTTTCCCCCGAAGCAGCAGCAGAGCTGAGCGCCGGTTATAAAGTCACAAAAGGCTATGACTCAACCTCCGAACAACACCGTCTTATTTATTTATTTATTTATTTATTTATTTAGTTCGTTTCAGGTTTTTTTGTCTTTGTTACACTGGCGGAGAGTGGTGTCTACTGGGGTGTACTTATTATACTTATTACACACACACACACACACACACACACACACACACACACACACACACACACACACACACACACACACACACACACACACACACACACACATACGCCCGAGCCCTAACTAACACTTGTCCTCTCGCTCTAACACCACCGGTCCCATCCACCTCCACCTCCTCCTCTCCATCTCCATATCCGCCTCCACCCACCAACGTCCCCATCCGTTGCCCCCTGATGATCCTAATCAGAGAGAGTACCGCCATCGCCGCTCCTCCTCCTCATCCTCCTCCTCCTCCTCCGCCCGGCCGAGGGGGACGGCGTGGGGAGGCAGCGGTTGACAGCAGCAGGGCGCGGCCCGTGGACAAGAGAGAGGAAGAGGAGGTTGTTGAGGAAGGGCTTCTTCCTCCCTTCCTTCCTTCCCTTCCTTCCTTCCTGGCTGCGCATCATGCAGGGGGTGATGATGATGGTGATGATGATGATGGCGGTGATGATGGCTCGTCATCATTATTACCGCCCGTCCAGCGAATGAACCGCAATTACCCGCGCAGTCAGCGCTGGCCTAAATGCTGCCAGCTCAAGCAGAACAATCACATTTAGGTGGCGGTGGTGACGGTGGCGGTGGCGGTGGTGGTGGTGGTGAAGGTGGTGGTGAAGGTGGTGGTGAGGGCGATAGCTCTTACATGCGATGGCTATTCTGCCCTCGCCCGCCCATGTCGTCTTTAAATCTCGGCTAGCTTTCCATTAGAGAAGGCACAGTGTGTCTCTGGTGATCATCGGTGATCATCGCGGACTAGTGTTGCTACACACGCATCCTTACACCCTCACGCTCCAGCACTCCGACAAGGAAAAAAAAAAGCGCTGGTCAGCATATTTCACGTTTTTTTTTATGCCAGCCGACTTCGACTACTAGTCGTCGTTACCGGAGCACTCTTACTGGAGAACTCACTCAAGTCGCTCAAGACTTTTTCTTTTTTCGCTCACAAACACAATTAGCAAACCTCAAATTGACTCAGCACCAGCGAACCACAGACAGACAGACAGACAGACAGACAGACAGACAGACAAGAGAGAGGACAGAGGAGGGATATCTAGGCTACCAGAGCCAGGTGCCTCCACTCCCTCCCGTCCCTCCCTCCCTCTCTCCCCTTGTGTCCTCTCTGACTGCCCATCTTTCTGCCTGCCTGCTTCCATGAACGCAATGTCACCGCCGGGGCCACAGACCCCCGGATCCCTCGCAAGAATGCAGCAGGGGGGTCCTCAGAATAGCACCGGGCGAGGCGAGGCTGTATGTCCGACACTATGCCGCGGCGTTCGATTCCAGAGACGACGGCGACAGAGACGACGCCGGACGAACACAAGACGGCGATACCGACGACTTCTCCTTCGTCGAGGGGAGGATTCTCCTGGACTCTTTTTCCTCATGAAAAAAAAAAACGCCCTTGTTCCATCTCACAGCTCTCGCAATTTCCATTCCTTCCCCATCACGTATTTGCTTTGCTACGAGATCCTCCCACCCTCCTCACCTCCTCTATCATTCCGTTTGGCAATAGTCTCTCTCTCTCTCTCTCTGTCTCTCTCTGTCTCTCTCTCAGTGTTATTAATCACAGCAACCCTCAACACTGACTGAGCGACACACCATTCACACGGCCGCCCTCATTGTGTGCTGCTGGTGCCCGGGCCGCTGAATACCAACTCCAGTTCAGTACAGACCCTTCCCTCCTTCTTGGAGGGCTTTTTCTTTCTTTATTTTTTGTCCGCCTAAGTGGACTCTTGGAGAGGAGAGGAGGTGGGAGGGTGGTGCTCCTCCTCCTTCCTCCTCCCTCCCTCCCTCCCTCCCTCCTCCCTCTCCAAGGACCCTCCGATTACCTCTGAAAGGATGGGTGGGGGGGGGCGGAGGCGAGTGGTGGGGCGGAGGGACGTGGATCTACATGGGTGGTGGTGGTGGTGGTGGTGGTGGTGATGGTGTTGATGGTGGATGACAAGGAAATGATCGGGGGAAGAGATTCACTGTTTTCAGGGGGGAGGAAAGAGAAGCCCCCCCCACCCCACCCACACACACACCACGCACACCACACACACACACACACACACACCGTCCGTCGCCCCCCCCACCCCACCCCTGACCAGACCGTCCAGCCATGCCATCAGGCAGCGCTTAGCAACCAGTGGGTTTGGCTGAACAGGAATCAGGGGGGAAAAAGACAGAAAAGCGACAACAACAAAAAAATGGGAGAAAGGAGAAAGGAGATAAAGGGGGAGAGAGAGGGGGAGAGAGAGTGGAAGCCTATTCCAGACGGACACAAAAGGTGACCGGGGTTGTTGCAAATGGAGGCGTTTAGTGGGCGGGGAGGAGAAATGCATTGCAACAGCCTTGGAAACCAACGGCCGCTGAGCTTAACGCTGAAATAAAATGAGAGCGTCTGCTGAATAGACAGTTGCAATGACAACAACAACAACAACACATATACAACAGCGGCAGCGGCGGCAACAGGAACAAAGTCGCCATTGAATTTAAAAACCAACTGAAACGCAGGCTTGACACAAGCCCCCGCCCTCCTCCACTGCAGAAAAACAACATTAAAACGACATAATGAGGAATTAGGGCGTCTGTACAGCGAGCGATGCGTTGACGTGCGAGCAGCA
Organism: Coryphaenoides rupestris; assembly: GCA_002895965.2. Taxonomy (NCBI): domain Eukaryota; kingdom Metazoa; phylum Chordata; class Actinopteri; order Gadiformes; family Macrouridae; genus Coryphaenoides; species Coryphaenoides rupestris. The sequence continues at coordinate 29,709 of PIJE02003826.1, read as the reverse complement.
CAAAGCAAGACCTTGAAATTTAACTCCAAGAGCCAAGCGCATATAAATGACAAAAGACATGTCCCTCGTCCCAATTACTGCAGAAGACCAAACACTGGACCGCCCCCTCTCTCTCTCTCACTCTCTGCCTCTCTCTCTCCATTTTTCTCTCTCCATTTGTCTCTCTCCCTCCCCATTTCTCTCTCTCTCCATGTCTCTCTCTCCCCATGTCTCTCTCTCTTCAGCCCCCTCTCCTCTCACTCTCATCTCCCTGCTCTCACCTTTCTCCCCCTCCCTCTCTCTCTCTTTTCTCTCTTTCCCCCTCCCTCTCACTCCTCTCTCCCTGCTCTCCCCCCCCTCACCCCTTCAACTCTCTCCCCTCCTTCCCTCTCTCTCTCTCTCTCCCTCTCGCTCTCCCTCTCTCCCCTCCCTCATCGCTCCATTCTCGAATCTCCCTCTCTCTCTCGGCCCTCTCTCCCTCCTCCCTCTCACGTCTCTCTCTCCCCCCTCCCTCTCACTCTCCTCTCCCGTCTCTCCCCCCCCTCTCACTCTCTCTCATCTCCCTCTCGCTCTCCCTCGGCTCTCTCCCTCGTCTCCCCCCTCCGTCTCACTCTCTCTCGCTCCCTCTCGCATCTGCCCATCTCTCTCTCTCTGCCCTCTCTCCCCCCTCCCTCTCACTCTTCTGCTCTCCCCTCTCGGGCTCTCCCCTATCTTCTCCCCCCTCCCTTCTCACCCTCTCTCACTCTCTCTCTCCTCCTCTCTCTCTCCCCTCTCTCTCTTTTATTCCCCAGACATCAGCTTTGTGTGTGTGTGTGTGTGTGTGTGTTGATCTACTGTTGAACCACCGATACTATATATCATGAATACAACGCAAGTTAGTCCATCACGAGTACTAATGTTGCAGCCCAAGCCCTTCTTTAAAAGCGCGCCGTTAAAACAGCAGGACGGCGGCAGAGGCCCGGTGCTGCCCGCCCGCCCGCCCGCCACTCGCCCGCCACACCGCCGCCCAGGAGGCCCTTGTTCAAAAAAAAAAATAAAGAGAAAAGGCGCTGACTCTGCACCTACGAGAGCTAAATGTTGATGAGGAGGAGGAAGGAGAGGCCTCCATAGCAGCAGGCCAGCCAGCTCTGTCATTAGCCATCCTCCAGTAGAGAAGGAGAGGGGAGGGGAAGGAGAGGAGGAGGAGGAGGGAACAGTACCCCAAAAAAAACCCCAAACCACCACCACCACCACAATCACCATTAATAATTATTAGGGGACTTATTATTTTTTAAAAGTGGATTCCAAACATCTAACAAATGGTTGCTGGTGGGTGGTGGTGGGTGCTGGTGGGTGGTGGTGGGTGGTGGTGGGTGCTGGTGGGTGGTCGTGGGTGGTGGCGGTGGTGTGTTGGGTGGGCGAGGGGGCTTGCTAGGAGACGGCGGGCGGCGGTGGGCGTGGTGGTGGGCGATGGGGGGTTAAGTGTTTCAAGTTGGCGACTTGTGATTACAATGCGGCACAAAAACCACACGCAGGCCTGCGGAAACTCAAAGCATTTTGCGTGTGGCTTACAAGAGAGATCCTCGTCCTCGCAGCTACTAGTGGCAGAACAGAAGAGGCCGACTGAACGGGGACTCTGATCTTCTGGAATTACAGAAAGTGTTTAATATCACACACACACACACACACACACACACTGCCGTTGTGTTTGCCGATATCCTGATTCCCAACAGCGACCAGTTATTTTTCTTCTTCAAAGCCGCACACGTCTTTTAAATTACTCCACAGGGGGGGTGGTACTGTAGCTTATTCAAAGTGTGCCAACGCAACAACAACAACAACAAAACAACAACATCAACATCATGTACTGCTGTTTCACACAGGTTGCCAGATAGAGAACACAATGCAATCCACTCCAGCGTCTCTGCTGTGCAGTGGCTCCCACTGTTAAGTCCCTCCATTTAACCAGCAGGCTGTAGTCTATTACTACAGCCATAGGTCTATTGCTACAGCCATAGGTCTATTGCTACAGCCATAGGTCTATTACTACACAGCCATAGGTCTATTACTACAGCCATAGGTCTATTACTACACAGCCATAGGTCTATTACTATACAGCCATAGGTCTATTACTATACAGCCATAGGTCTATTACTATACAGCCATAGGTCTATTACTACAGCCATAGGTCTATTACTATACAGCCATAGGTCTATTACTACAGCCATAGGTCTATTACTATACAGCCATAGGTCTATTACTACAACCATAGGTCTATTACTACACCCATAGGTCTATTACTATACAGCCATAGGTCTATTACTACAACCATAGGTCTATTACTACAACCATAGGTCTATTACTACACCCATAGGTCTATTACTATACAGCCATAGGTCTATTACTATACAGCCATAGGTCTATTACTACAGCCATAGGTCTATTACTACAGCCATAGGTCTATTACTATACAGCCATAGGTCTATTACTATACAGCCATAGGTCTATTACTATACAGTCATAGGTCTATTACTATACAGCCATAGGTCTATTACTACAGCCATAGGTCTATTACTATACAGCCATAGGTCTATTACTATACAGCCATATGTCTATTGCTACAGCCATAGGTCTATTACTATACAGCCATTGGTCTATTATTCCAGCCATCAGTCTATTTCTATAGCCATAGGTCTATTACTACAGCCATAAGTATATTACTACAGTCATGGGTATATTACTACAGCCATAGGGATATTACTATACAGCCATAGGTCTATTACTATACAGTCATATGTCTATTGCTACAGCCATAGGTATATTACTACAGCCATAGGTCTATTACTATACAGCCATAGGTATATTAATACAGTCATAGGTCTATTACTAGTCATAGGTCTATTACTATACAGTCATAGGTCTAGTACTACAGCCATAGGTCTATTACTATACAGCCATAGGTCTATTACTACAGTCATAGGTATATTGCTACAGCCATAGATCTATTACTACAGTCATAGGTCTATTACTACAGCCATAGGTCTATTACTATACAGTCATAGGTATATTACTACAGTCATAGGTCTATTACTACAGTCATAGGTCTATTACTATACAGTCATAGGTCTATTACTACAGCCATAGGTCTATTACTATACAGCCATAGGTCTATTACTCTACAGCCATAAGTCTATTACTACAGTCATCGGTCTGTTTGCTTCATCATGTCCGCACTGAGTCATGGCATAACTTGGGGTCTTGGGGGGAAATTGGCCATCATTTGGCTATGAGTAGATAAGCCGAGATAAGCCTAAATCCGTTTAATTTCAATGGTTGCCAAAATGACTTATAATAGAATCATCATGATAATAAAAATCGGAATAATGATCGTAAAAAAAAGATTATACAACAAAATGTAGAGTATGTTACTAGTTTGAATGAGACCAGAGCAACGCAACTGTTAATGAATAGCTCTTATGCTTCACTGTTATAATATCAATAATAATAATAATAATAATAATCATAATAATGATGAAACTCAAACAGGCTCCTCTCCATGATGATGAGGCTTCCGACTGTTGAATGCAATGATTTGATTGTCAGGATTTCTTCATGACTCATAACTCCACAGTGCGTGTGAGAAGCAAGGTTTTAAAAGCCTCTTTCAAAATATATCAATAATATCAATAATAATAATATCTGATCACACAACAACAAGTGAACAAGTGAACTTACCATCCACTTGGAGACACAGTAATCCGCAGTAAACCGTGAGGAGCGCCAGCGGACCCATCATCACAGTCGCACCTTCAACATCCACCGCAAAATGTCCCAGAATAGCAACAACAACAACAACAATAATATATATATATATTTATATATATATAGTATATTCCTTCCTTCCTTCCTGGTGTGGCAGAAAGTCTGGGAAATAAGCCCTGAGTCAGGCTATGCAATAAGAAGAGGATCCATCATCATCTTTGACCCGGAGACGCGTCCTGAGCCATATCCAAACCAAACTGTCCTAACGTCCCCCCCCCGTTTAGTTTAAAACCCCGGGGTGTCCTGTCCAGGGTGGGGTGTCCTGTCCTGGGTGGGGTGTCCTGCAGGGTGGTGTGTCCTGCAGGGTGGTGCGTCCTGTCCTGCAGGGTGGGGTGTCCTGTCCAGGGTGTCCTGTCCTGTCCTGCACGGTGTGGGGTGTCCTGTCCTGTCCTGTCCTGCACGGTGTGGGGTGTCCTGTCCTGTCCACCACCCCTCCAAAATAAAACCCAAGCCCCTCCGCGATCGCAGAGCCGCGCGTCCACAGCGGCGGCGCTCCTCGGGATGTGCGCGTTTTCGAGCACCCTGAGGTGCGCCTATTGCTGCTTCTGCTTCTGCTGCTGCTGCTGCTCCTCCTCCTCCTCCTCCTCCTCCAGCGAGCAGCAACTCTCAAGTCTTGGCCGACGCCTCCTCCTCCTCCTCCCCCTCCTCCTCTTCCTCGATCCACTTCATTCAACCCTGCCTAATGTATATATAAATCCTTTGGGGATTCGAGCAAAAATCAGGAAATAAATGTTTTAAAGTCACTTCAAACACACACACACAGTCACACACACACAACACAACACACACACACACACACGCACACACACACACACGCACAGCAGGAGACAGCCTTGCTTCACCTCCTCGCAGACGCGCGTTAACAGCAGACACCAGAGACAGCCCGGGTCCGCAGCAGCGCCAGTCGGTGGGAAGCGCGCTTCCTGCAG
>PIJE02003826.1:0-20000 GCA_002895965.2 Coryphaenoides rupestris | reverse complement strand
GAGAGAGAGACACATAAAGAAAGAACGTTAGAGAGACAGCGAGAAAGAGAGAGAGACAAAGAGAGACTACAGTGTATCTCCAGGCCTTGGCCTCGCCCCAGCCAGCCAGCCAGCCAGCCAGTCTGGGTGCTGGGTACTGGGTGCTGGGTACTGGGTGCTGGGTGTTGGGTGCTGGGTGCTGGGTGCTCGGTGCTGGGTGGGCAGCAGCAGAGCCGTCACGCCCTGTGTGGGGGGGGGAGGCGGAGATTTAGCTTTGAGCTACGGCCCGGCGGCGGTGCGGCGGCGGTGCCTGCTGCATATTAACGGGGTGTAAGTACAGTGTGTTGGCCAGCACTACTCCTCCATAGATCAAGCGATGACAACAAAGAGAAGGAGATGGAGAGAGAGAGAGAGAGAGAGAGAGTGGTGCGGTGGGGGAGTAGCTTTATCAGGCGTCCCCTCGCTCGCTCGCCCGCCCGCCCGCCCGCCCGTCAGACGGTGGGATGGGGGAAGTGTTTTTAATTGTGCGCCGGGGTCAGAGGTTGCTGCGGCGACGTCCTTCATGCTCAGAGCAGAGTGGTGTTCAGGGAGCTCTTTAAGGCAGCCCTCCTCCTACTCCTCCTCCTCCTCCCTGGACAGGAGAGAGGAGAACCACTCCCTTCCTCTTCCTCAGGTCCAGTGGCTGGGTCTGCCTGTGTGTGTGTGTGTGTGTGTGTGTGTGTGTGTGTGTGTGTGTGTGTGTGTGATTAGGGGCACTAGACGTGGACAGGGTACACTTGCTATGCTGTAAAGGAGGAGGAGATGGAGGAGGAGGAGGAGAAGTAGGAGGAGGAGGAGGAAGACTTAGAGTAGAGGGGTGATTAAGTCAGATGTCACAGGTACCCCCATCATCCCCGCCACCCCCTACCTACCTGCACCCCCATCATACCCCCACACCCCAGCGCCGGTAATGACACACCTGGGGAGGGCGGGGGAGGAGAGCGTACCTGTGTGTTTACCCCCCGCCCCCCCCCCCCCAGCAGGGGGCGGAACTCTTCCCCCAATCCCCCATGATCCTCTCTGTCAGCAGGCCTGTCAGCATGGCCCGCATCATGGCCTTATTAATGGGGCCCTTATGTGTCACATGCGCACACACACGCACACACACACACACACACACACACACACACACACACACACACACACACACACACACACACACACACACACACACACACACACACACACACACACACACACACACACACACACACACACACACACACAGATATTAAGCTGGGCTGCTTAGGTTTGCTCGAGGCGGGTAACGGACACGCAACGCACTGAAATAGACACACACACATACACACACAGGTGCCCACATACACACATAAATACAGGTCCGCACACATAGGACCCACATACAGGTACCCAGATACACACACACACACACACACACACACACACACACACACACACACACACACACACATACACACACACACACACACACACACACACACACACACACACACACACACACACCCTCCCCCGCACACACACACACACATACAGTATTGTCCATTGTTTGGCCGTTGTTTAAACAAGTCCTGCTGACTGGACGACAGGGAATCCATTGCTATGAGGTATTTTAGTTGGACCTTGGCTTAACCTCCCAGACACACACACACACACACACACACACACACACACACACACACACACACACACCGCACACACACCGCACACACACACACACACACACACACACACACACACACACACACACACACACACTGCCCGAGGGGAAATGAGACACACAGTTACGCAGTCAAACCTGTGAACCTCTCACCAGCCGTGGATGCATTGTTTGGCCCGGGACCACCTCGCAGTCCACCTCGCATACCTCAGACCCTCGCTGCTAGTGCTGCTGCTGCTGCTGCAGCAACACATCTGGACAACAAGCCCCTTCGTCTGCCAATGGTAAATGGATTGCATTTACATATCGCTTTTATCCAAAGCGCTTTACAGTTTCCTCACATTCACCCATTCATACACCGACGGCGGTGCCAACCATGCAAGGTAACAACCAACACGTCAGGAGCAGGTAGGGTTAGGTGGTGTCTTGCTCAGGGACACCTCCACACTTAGCTAGGAGGCGGAGGAGCCCGGGGATCGAACCAGCAACCTTCCTGTTGCCAGACAACCGCTCTTGTTACCTCCTGAGCTACTGCCGCCCCTCAAAGGCGCTTTTAAGGAAAAAACTATTTTAAACCTGTGGCACCGTGTCGCGTCAAAACCCAGAAGATGCGACACCGAGCTAGCGGACCCGCAAGGTTTCCCGCAAGCCAATCAGGGGAGGAAGAGAGAGGGAAGTCTCTGCCAGAACCACGGTATAAGGACACTACAATGTCAGGAGAGACAGCCTCCGTGGGAGAGGGGGGGCTTACAGCGAGGGTCGATGGTGGGGACGGGTTGAGGGGACGACGGAAGTCTACGGCAGACAGGAGGACACCTAAGCTGAGTGTGGATGGATGGAGGAAGTGATTATTACCCCCCACCGTCTTCGTCGGGTTTCAGGGAACCGGAGAGTGAGGATGGAAGAGTCTTATCAAGAGGCTGGAAAGGCTGCCGATCATCGTGCGGCTGTAACCGGATGATTTATTTATATATTTCTTTATTTCTGTATTTATCTCTGTCGTGTTGAGCTTTCGCTGTGTTACTGTAGCTTATTGCAGATTTCATGTTCTGAACAGAGATCTTATTCTTGTGTTTCCTGTGCCAGGGTCTACAGGATGCAAATTTGCTTTTAGTTAACTCTGGTACAGCTAAGAAGCGAAGTACACTGTGCCTGTCAAATAAGCAAATAAATAAATCATTACTGACGCTTTTCTAACATTTTTAAAAGGTGAAATATTTGAGACGTGGGAAAAAACACACACCCACACACACACACACACAAAGAAACAGTGTTACAGCCCCGCTCTCTCTCTCTCTCTCTCTCTCTCTCTCTCTCTCTCTCGGTTCTGTTGCAAAGGAATGACCTGAAGATCCTTTCGCGATGCTACATGAATGAAGTCTGCCTATCTGTCTGTCTGTCTGCCTGTCTCCCCTGTCTGTCTGTCTGTCTGCCTGCCTGCCTGCCTGTCTATCAGCTCCATTTACAAGCGGCAGCCTGGTCCATTTATGACCGCCAGCTGATAAACAGGCGTTGCTACAGAAGCCGCGACACAACAACCGCAGCAGCTCGCCGTCTCTTTCCCCTGTTCTAATCTCTCCAGAAGCCCGGAGACTCACAAGAGCCCGTTACGGCGGATGACTTACTAAAAGGCAAGGCAAGACTTGGGAGACAAATCTTGAGGAAATTGCGATGATTTATGACCCTCCGTGTTCTCCCGGAGAGCGGGGTGAATGCCCGCGAGGCTGCTCGGTGCTGTGTGTGTGTGTGTGTGTGCGTGTGTGTGTGCGTGTGCGCGTGTGCGTGTGTGTGTGTGGAGAAGGGGGCCAGCTCGCACGGCGAATTTCGGCGCGAGCTCATTCACTTTAACAACCGACCGCAATCGCGTTAAGTAAACCGGGTTAACGGTAATATTATATCGGGGGGAAAATAACAGAAAACACACGAGAAAAAAAAAAACCCACGACGACGACGAGGGAAATCGGATCGGTCGTTACGATCCGATTTCACATCTCGTAAAAAAACCCCAAAACGAGTTCACCAGGATGCATAAAACGATTTAAGAGACCCCAAAAAACGCACACATCTGACTTGCTCATTAAGTGCGGGGCCGCGGCGTCGGAAGCAGACGTTCCCCTTTTACTCGTCTGTCTGGAATCCTCCTGTGTGTGTACACGGATCACTCTTCCATAAAGAACGCCGGGCTTTCCCCAAACCGCTAAATGTTCCGTGGCTTTTTACGTGGGAAGGGAGGGGGGAGGGAGGGAGGACTCTGGTTTTGGGAGCTGTTGTACACCTGTAGAGATCCAAGCGTGAGGAAGAAAGCGCGTGTGTGTGTATGTGTGTGTGTGTGTGTTGTGGGAGGTTTTTTAGTGGCATCTCCCCCCCCCCCCCCCCCCCCCCCGCCCCCGTAATGACGCAGGGAGTGGGGCAATAATTCACACCTGACTTCAGAGGAATTTCCCCCAAGGTACGGCTGGATCTGCATCACAGGTACCTCGGGAAAAAACCTCTCCCAGTCCTGAACGAGAGAGCAGCGGCGAAGTGGTTTCTCCCCGGCGACGCACAGCTGTCTGAGGAAACATTCTTTCTTGTCACTCGGTTTGAACTGATCCTCAAGTTCAACTTTTTGCTAGCTCAGGCCCAGTGTCTGGTATCTGGTATCTGGTATCTGGTGGTGGTGGTGGTGTTGCTAAGAGCAGCAAGCAGCCGTTGGACTTTGTCCAGGACTTTAATGTGTTTGTGTTCCCCAGGTGGGGGGGGGCTGGTCGGAGCAGGTGAGGGGAGACATTCCGAAGCAGCTGAGGCAGGTTCACGGTCCACCGGGGATATATATATTCGCCGGTCTAAAAATAGAACGCGGCCGAGGAACACGAGTTCAGGTTCGCTAATGGTCTCTCGCTCTCTCTCGCTTGCTATCTGTTTCCGCCCTCGTTCTCTCGTTCTCTCTGTCTCTCTGTCTTTCTGTCTCCTTGTTACTTATGAGACTGTCTCTGTATATGCCGGTCATATCACACGGAGACAAATGTTACGTTCATGATATAAGTTATGAACTTCAGAACTTCATTGTTGCGGTGTCCTGATTCTTTGGCCGTTGCTCTTTCTTACATGGGCTGGGAGTGAGGAAGTACAACACACCACAAAACGACGATTACAAATGCATGTGTTCATTCACTCGTTCATTCACTCATTCATTCATCCATTGCTTAATGAATGAACATGTGATTAATTAATTCCTGTTCTCATTGGTTCATGCATTCATTCATTGGCGCGCACGTCCATTCACGCACCGTTTTATTGCTTATTTTGTATATACGCAGTATTTTTTTAGATTCTTTGTTTAATGTTATGCACCAATTCCAAAAAAAGCACGTTCCTCGTTTACGATAGCTAAGGCAATAAAGCTGTTTCTGATCCTCATTCTGATTCTGAATCTGAATCATATTTATATAACAGTTCTTCTACATAAACTCTCTTCAGCTGGCCCCGTCTCTTACGTCGGGAGCTCATTAGCGGGACTTAGTTTCTCCGGAGCGCGGCCTCTTAATCTGTCCTTGTAAAAAAAAAAGCCTCTCTTCCCGTCTGTCCTCCCACGGCTGTCCTGGACGGCCCCGGCGTGGATAACAGGGGCGCTGGCGGCGGCCATGACAGGACTCGGTAAACAGTTTCGCTCACACGGCGGGAGTGAGGGCTGACCGCCACTAATGAGCTGAAAGTGCATTACTTGAGACGCGATGAGTCACAGAGAGAGACAGGCCGAGAGAGAGAGAGAGGGAGAGAGAGAGACAGAGAGACAGAGAGAGAGAGAGGGGGAGAGAGACAGAGAGACAGAGAGAGAGAGAGGGAGAGAGAGAGGGGGAGAGAGACAGAGAGACAGAGAGAGAGAGAGGGGGAGAGAGACAGAGAGACAGAGAGAGAGAGAGGGGGGGAGAGAGACAGAGAGACAGAGAGACAGAGAGACAGAGAGAGAGAGAGAGGGGAGAGAGAGAGACAGAGAGACAGAGAGAGATAGGGGAGAGGGAGAGAGAGGATATAGAGCTACAGACAGAGCAAGGGAGAGAGAATGATAGAGAGGAAGACAGAGAGAGAGATACAGAGTCTGAGAAAAAGAGAGAGTGAGAGAGACAGAGAGGGGAGAGAGAGACAGAGACAGAGAGAGAGAGAGAGAGAGAGGGGGGGGGTGGATAGACAGGCAGAGACAGGGAGAAAGAGAGAGGCAGAGAGATTACAGAGAGAGGGAGAGTGTCAGAGAGAGAGACAGAGAGAGAGAGAGAGAGATGAGGGGAGAGAGAGAGGAAAGGGAGAGCCTTCTCAAGCATCCCCTCTCTAAACCTCCCTCTCTTATCTGTGAGGACACGGCCCTTGCTCCTCCTCATCCTCCTCTTCCTCCCGGTCAGACCTGCACCAACAGGCGTCATTAGCAGAGCTCTCGGTGTAGCCCCGCCGCCCTCTGCGCTCGCTAGCCCCCCCAGCTATCTCTCCACCCCGGACTGACTGATAGGAGGCCAAGGACGCCAGGCTACCAGTTAGACGGAGGGGAAAACCCCCAAAAAAGTCTCGCTCATCAGACACCAGGCCTGCCTGGCCATGACCTCAACTCCGTTTGTCTGAAAGGGTTCACTCTCTTTTGTGTTCTAACAAGTAGTCATCGACCTTCGACGTGACCTTTGAAACACCGACTCAGCAGCCAAGACTCAGTGGAGTTTGGCTGCTCGCCCCGAATTTTGAAGAAAGCAATCGTAGGCCTCGCCTCGCGCTCCACGGGGAGATTTTGTCGGTGTTTGTCTCGGAGGTCGCAAACAAAGTTGACTTGACTTGAACGTTCTTTTTGATCCTTTCGGTGTAAGAGGATAATTAGACATTCCAGCCAACGTAAATTAGTATACATTTACACTTCCAATCTAATTCCGAGCCCCATCGTAGAATGTATCCTAAGTAAGCGATTCTTGCTTCTAATTCGAGTCACCGACCCGCGCTTTTCGGTACGGATTGCGCCGCGGTTGTGTTTAAAAGCGGCCGTTATCACTTTAAAGCCGTCGCTGTTTCTCTTTAATGGTTATAGCGCAACGTCCCGAATCCCCCCCGCGTCGTATTAAAAGCCGCGAGTCAACACATTCCGGCGAGGCGGGCGACAAAAAAAACAGTCAAGGTGTGGCTTAAAGGTTGCCGGTGAATTAACAGCTTTAATTGCGACTCGGCGGTGCGGGACCACGAATCGGGGGGGGGGGGGGGGGGGGGGGGGGGGGGGGGGGCGGCAGATTGAAAACGGTAACTCCACGCTGGGCAGGACCGGGGCCGTCAATAAACCGCCTGCCACCCCTTCTCCCTCCCCTCCCCTCCCGGGAACGCCTCGGAGCTTGAGGTAATAAAGCCCCGTCGTTCCGGCCTAAAAAAGCACGTAGAGTCGGACGAACTACAGTACGACGACGAGGACAACGACGACAACGACAACAACAAAAGTTCACACGCCGCCTTGTGCGTTTCCGCGGCGCTGCAATCAACACGAGACGGCCGCCCCGTAATCAGAGGAGGAGGAGGAATCAGTCCCGGGTAATTAGCACCACAACAACAAAAAACTAATTGTCGGCGTCAAAACGTCGAGTCCCACGATGACAAAGGACTGGCGGTCGGTGTCCCGGCGGCGGCGGCGACGACATCGTTCCTCCGGCAGGCTCACCTCGCAAATAGTTTTTTTAATTATTCACCAGGGAGTTCAAAGCGGCGGCGGAGGTGGTTTGTTGAAATGGTTTCGGTGGGAGTAAGGGGCTCCTCTCTCTCTCTCTCTCTCTCCTACCATTACTCAATGTCGGCACCGCCTCTCGTTAATCTCCTTTTCCTCCGGGTTGCCACAATCCACCCAAACCGCCGCAATTATTCTTTCCCTTCGCTGACCCAATTGTCTCTGTCTTCTGTTACAGTGGAGAACTTTGTAACGTATGAATGTGTCACACGGTCACACAATGAGTATTCCCCGCACACATGTGTGTGTGTGTGTGTGTGTGTCGCCCAGTGTTCAGTGGTTCAGTTCACTGGTCTTCTCATCTCCAGCTTAGATATTAGATCATCTTCATCTCAGGTTGAGTCATTTCTAAGACATGACTGTATTCTCAAGAAGTATGTCATACAATACCGAAGCATAGGGCAAAAAGGGCAAACTATATGTCTCGGTCAGGGAGTGGCAGGATCATCGAGTTCTGTGTTCGAATCCCCCCCCCCCCCCCTCCGCCACACACAATTCACTGAAATCCGTTTTGGATAAAAGCGTCTGCAAAACAGTCGCAATTCGATCGCTTAAGCAACAGTCAAATGGCTTTAAGTAAACTCTACCAGACATTCAGAAGTCATAATAAAACAGAATAACATGAAATTATTCTCCAATGCCTCTCTGCCATTCTTAGCAACACATTCTATGCTAATTCCTCCAAGTGCACGAGCGCGGGGTTATGAAAACGTAGCTCGCTTTGCTTTGCTCTGTTCCTTTCTGCAGCACGGGCGAGATTGTTCCTCCTCCGAGCGCGCGGCTCATTACCCCCTGGAAAGGAGCCCAGACCCCCAATCTGCTCCTCTGTTTCCTCTTCCTCCTCCTCATCCTCCTCCTCCGTCACCACCTCCGTCACACGCCCCCCCTCCGCCGTGAACGTGCTCCAATCACAGAAAACCAACAATGGAAGAAAAAAAACCGATGGAACTATTAACGTCGCCCGCGACACGACTACACACGGTCTTCACCTTCACAAGCGAGCGAGGGTCGGCGAGCGAAACAAATGAATCTCAGTATTGAAATGTGTAGACGAGGATGTTTCCCGCTCCTCGTATTAGCCAGCATCTGTTGTCTCCTGCTGCCAGGAAGAAAGAAGAAAGAAAGAAAGAAAGAAAGAAAGAAAGAAAGAAAAAGAAAGAAAGAAAAGGGGAGGAAATGGGTTCAGCACTCAGCAATCTGTGGTGTCAAAGTAAAAGTTCTGCGGCCCAGAAAAAAAAGAAAAGTTCCCGCCGGTGCTTGATCCTTCCCCCGGAGAGAGGGGTCGAGAGCAAGGTCACGGATGCCTCGAACGTTTTTTCCCCGGGGAAAAAATACTCAGCAAGTTTTGTTGTCGGCCGTTCGTTTTCATTGCGTGGGAAAAATATGCTGCGTCATGTGTAACGCAACCTTGCCGTTCTCCGCGGAAGTACGCAGAAGATCAATTTCTAACCGAGCGGCTGATTAAACCCTCCGCCGGCCGCGTCGCGAGACGGGGAAACATGGCCGTTCAATATGTTGTGTTGCCGTAATGGGCACGGAGAGGTCGAAGGTTGCCTTTTTTTTTTGACATTCCACCAAACAGGAACCGTGCATAAAATGTAATGATCTGGCCAATTAGGAGATAGGGTGAAGAAAACACACACACACCACGCGCACGCGCACACACACACACACACACACACACACACACAAGGCCACGCCCCTGCTGTCTGAGCGCCATTGATGATAAAGTCAAATGTGGGGGAATCCAGAAGCAGGAGATCACATTTAATTGGTCCCATGAACATGGAGGTGATTTAGGGCCCCGGAGCTGGAGCAACCACTCCCATGATGCATTGGGGTGGGGGGGTCTGGGGTCGTCTGGTCGCAGGGGACCCCAGGGCTCCCCGAACACCATTATGTCCTCAGCGACTCCAAAACAATAGCACGGCACATGCATATGGGAATTTAAGCTTGTGTGTGTATGTGTGTGTGTGTGTGTGTTTGTGCATATATGTGTGTGTGTGTGTGTGTGTGTGTGTGTATGTGCATGCACGTGTCTGTGTAGCCGTGCAACTCGTGTGTGCAAGCATCCACCTGTATGTGCACGCGTTTACATCCACAAGCATCCAACCAGGCATGTACACATAAATAAAGTATATGATATTATTATTATTATTATGCATTTGTGTATTTGTGTACACATGCACACGCAGACAGCACACACACACACACATACACACTCATTCATATACACACACACACACACACACACACACATGCACACACACTCTCCGAGGCACTAACGTACCGAGCACACAACCGATACGAAGGTCCTCCAGTATGTCGCCGATACCGTCTCACAGCTTCAGACGCGGACCCCCCCCCCCCCCCCCCCCCCCCCCCCCCCCCCACCAGGGCTGGGTTTTATCGGCCGGCGGTTTACAACACAATATCCTCTGAGAAGGCCGGCGTCAATATATGCAGTATATCACCGTAACACACACACACACCCACACCCGGACCACCGGTGACAACCCACCGCCATTTATAGATAATAGTCTTCAGCTTGTGCTCTGAACCGGGACATACTCAGACATACTAGACATGGTTTCTTACTCATGAAATTCATTCGGGTGTTTCTCGGCCACACTGTAGTTTTAATATCGTTTTCGGGGTGTTTAGTCTTTAACATATTTGGCCGTTGAGTGTTAGAAGTCCAGGCTAATGATGGCACATGAATAATATAATAATAATGAATAATTAACAGTTTGTCTGCAGTACATGTGGTTTTATTGGATGTTACAGATTTATGTTGTCAGAGCCTTCACAAGCGAGCCGCTTATATGAAACACATACGTGGGCATTCAACGCCGCCGAGGCAAGGTGCGAACGAGCGGCTACACCGTGACCTCCGGTTGGGGGGTCGAACCGTGACACACGCAGGAAGGGAGGGGGGGGGGGGGGGCGGGGCGGGGGGAGGATTGATGTGGGAGGCAAGGCAGCAGCTTCATAGCTACGCTGGCCCCTTCCTCACCCTCACCCTTCAGCGCTCAACCAAAGATGTGGTCGTAAAACCGCTGGAAGAGGAAGAGGGAGGAGGCGTGCAATGGACTCCGAGGCGAGGTGGCGGCACACCGTTCCTCATGACCCTCGACCTTTCGCCATGTGGTTGCTAAGCGTCTGCCGCAAATCAGGCCCGGGTCTGCCCCCCCACCCCCCGCCCCCCCCCTGACCCCAACAGCAGCCTCCCCCTCCTCCTCTTGTGCCGGTCGGCCTGGATGAGTTACGCAGACGCTATGGATCGACCTCTCTCTCTCTCTCTCTCTCTCTCTCTCTCTCTCTCTCTCGCACTCTAATGAAACCCTGACATTTTCTACCACCCCCCCCCCCCCCCCCCACACACACACACACACACACACACACACACAACTCAACAACTCAAGGGTGGCGGTAGGAGGGATGGGGGGGGGGGGGGCTGTGCGTGGCAGGCCGGGCACGACCGCTGGGGCCGCACCCTCGCGTCTCCCCGATTCACAGTGTAATTGCTGCCTCAGAGGCGAGCGACAGCGCAACAAATCCAGTTAACGGCGGTGCAGGACACATTGATCCCACGCAGGCCAGGGAGGGAGGCAGGGAGTCAGGGAGGGAGGCAGGGAGGGAGGGAGACCGGGAGGTAGGGAGACAGGGAGGCAGGGATGGAGGCAGGGAGTCAGACAGGGAGGAGGCAGGGAGTCAGACAGGGAGGCAGGGAGGCAGGGAGACAGGGAGGCAGGGATGGAGGCAGGGAGGGAGGGATGGAGGTAGGGAGACAGGGAGGCAGGGAGGGAGGGAGGGAGGGAGGCAGGGAGGGAGGCAGGGATGGAGGGAGGGAGACAGGGAGGCAGGGATGGAAGTAGGGAGGCAGGGAGGCAGGGATGGAGGTAGGGAGGCAGGGAGACAGGGAGGCAGGGATGGAGGCAGGGAGGGAGGCAGGGAGACAGGGAGTCAGGGAGGGAGACAGGGAGGCAGAGAGGGAGGGGGCAGGAAGACAGGGAGTCAGGGAGGGAGGCAGGGAGGGAGGGATGGAGATAGGGAGGCAGGGATGGAGGTAGGGAGACAGGGAGGCAGGGAGGGAGGCAGGGAGGGTGGGAGACAGGGAGGCAGGGATGAGGTAGGGAGGCAGGGAGGGCAGGGATGGAGGTAGGGAGGCAGGGAGACAGGGAGGCAGGGATGGAGGCAGGGAGACGGGGAGTCAGGGAGGGAGGGAGACAGGGATGCAGGGATGGAGGTAGGCAGACAGGGAGGGAGGCATGGAGGCAAGGATAGAGGCAGGGAGCTCCACCCCATCCACCACCACCGCCTCCAACACCACCAGCTCCACAACAGAGGCGACCACCTCCCCCTACCCCACCCATACCTCCATCCATCCAAGCCCCCCCCCCACGAGTCCCGAGGTAGTGGGGGGAGGGCAGGGTTTTTAAGACCTGAGGGACGGCCTCCCTCGCGGCCCAATAAAAAAGCGGGGCCCCTGTGACAAAATAGGAACCAAAAGGGGGTCAGGGTGATACAATTACTGCTCCGCGGGGCCCGACCCTGACTGTAAGAGGAACAATAGACGCTGGCGCTGCTGGGGGAGGGAGTGAGGGAGGGATGGAGGGAGGGAGGGCGGGAAGAAAGAGGAGGAGAGAGGAGGAGAGGGAGGCCCTCATTACTGAGCCGGGGATAGGAGACCTGTTCAATTTGCTCCATTAATGAGTGCTGAAGAAGCACTTTCACATTGTCCCAGCAGGGCCATTACGTGCGCAGAGTGCACGAGATGCAACAAATACTGAATGGCAACGCCGGGGATATTAAGTCAAAGGACCTGCAAGCCATTAAAGCACAATGACTATTCACTGCGGATAGCGTCCCGATGACTTCATCCGTAAAAGAGAAGAGAGTAGATCATTAAGAACAACAATATTGTGGCGCGCATATTGTATGGGCGACGTTACTATTTATTTACTACCACTTAGTCATTAAGCAGCGGAGCCATTCACTCAGAGGCGCGTCATTAGGGCGCATAGGTAGGGCTGCCGAGGCTACGCTACCGCTACCGTGGACGTCGGGATTTGAACCCACAACCCGTGCGGCCGGGAGACAAACAAGACCGTCATGATTCCTGCCACCGGGAATCGATCGATCCACCGCCAAAGAAACGTCTTATCGTGCCGCACAATTAGCGGCGTATTAAAAACGCTTTCCTTTGAATCGTTGTGTGATCTGTATTACACAACGATTAAACAACCCCCCCCCCCCCCCCGAAAGAAAATAGTCATTTGATTTCATTATAATGCATCTACCGAGCGCTCATACATTTATATATCTACTGTGGCCCCGCTACTACGCCAGTGCGGTTTGCCAAATATGCGTCGTTTAGGATAATTAGTTTGTTGTTGTTTGTTGCTTTAGTTCATCACACGGCTCACCGGTTTTGACTTACCGGCTAGATTCGCGTCGAGTGGTGTTCATATTAATCCGTAGATTTATGTTGGCGTGCCCGTCGAGGACGATTTGTGTGCGTTAAGTCGCGACGACGACGACGGAGCCAGAGTTGTGACACCGGCCCTCTCCGTCATCTCTCCGCGGGCGTCTGTTCCGTTTCAACAAATGTACAATTTACACGTACAATTATGTTTTGCGTCGTTTCCACAGAGCTGCGGCCGCCTGCTTTGAATTCTCTAAACCGAGGCCACAATTATAACGCGAACGTATAACCTCACAAACTGGAGCGATTGTTTCGAAACGCGCTCGACGCGAGGAAATCACTCCTATGACTACGCTGAAACAAGCTCAACAGAAGAAGAAGAAGAAGAAGAAGAAGAAGAAGGTGATTTGTGTGAGCGAGCGCGGGTGAGGTTTGGCAGAGGGAGAACTACCTTTAATTAGACAACGTTATCGTCGAGAGTTTTTTTTTCTCTCCCCCCTCTGCCTTTAACTCCACCACCCGCGTCAATACAAATCATTTCACAATGCGCAGAGCAATCAAACGAATGACAACACATCTGCTGCTCCGCGCCGCGATATGTATTGACGACGGGGAGGAGAGAGAGCTGATTGGACGCTAACTCGAGGGATGGCCTTCAGTGAGGACTACTTATAATCACATTATGTGATTGCGCCGCTTCGATATCCCAACAGGGGCCGTTGCGAGGACTTTGACGAGGCCATCGGGAGGTGGGAGGAAGGGGTCTTAGTCTGTAGCCCGGACCTCTCTCTAGGGGGGCGGGGGGGCGTACGGGGAGTCCTCCACCGCACCCCCCCGGTCCACCCTGAGGGACCCTAAGCTTCTTCATAGACTATCCATTTCTGGTGATTAGGTCTATAGAATGCACATGCTCATTATATATCAATGGAGGTTAATTTGACGCATTGTCTTATTGGTTTGTGGGCCGACTCCACTGGCTTCGCAGTTCAATGCGTCCCCTATTTTTTTTATATGAACAACAAGAGATTGCAACTTTAAAGAATATATATATAAACTGTATATATATATATATATATATACACACACAGTATATATCATAAATGATACAGGAGAAGAAGCAAAACACCATTAGGTGTCGTCCACAAATGCTCATGACGACACCCTGAAGACACACTCTCTCTCTCTCTTTCTTTCTCCTCTCTCTCTCTCTCTCTCTCTCTCATTCTCTCTCGTCCGACTGGTCGTTTCACTCCGCTGGGAGGCCAACGGTGTGTGTGTGTGTGTATGTGTGTGTGTGTGTGTGTGTGTGTGTGTGTGTGTGTGTGTGGGCGGGCGCGGCCTTGGGTCAACACCATCATGTGGTTTTTACTGCAGCAGCGAGCCCAGCCTCCAGTCTGCCCTGTGTACCATTAAGGTCCAACACATAAAAAAGGAAAAGGTCATTTCTGCTCTCAAAGTGTGAGGTTGACAACTTTGAGATGAAGAGAGAGAGAGAGAGAGAGAGAGAGAGAGAGAGAGAGAGAGAGAGAGAGAGAGAGAGAGTGTGTGTGTGTGTTTGTTTGTGTGGGTGCGGTACATACAGAACACGGATAAAAAAGGGCCGATAAAATACAAAATGGTTCCCTTTCTTTTTACAGGGATGTTAAATATAAATAAATATAAAACATATACGATACACCACCGAGCTCGCCCCACACCGGTGATCTGATGTGACATCCATTGTAACTCAAAAAGTGTTTCTATTTGATTGGTTTGTTTCTGTCGTGTCCTGTTATCGGCGTCGTGTTCAAACAGTGAGAGAGAGACGATTCACTCGGCTCCGCTTCAAGTGTCGCCCATCCGCCTAACGCTATTCCAGCGAGCTATAGCTAGCTGTGATAGAGCGAGGAGAACCTCCAAAACCTCCAAACATTAGACCCGTCAGACCCCCTTGGCCCGGCGGCCCGCGGCCCAGCTTCCGGCGCTCCGCTCAACAACTTCGGCTGGACGACCGGTACCACCGCCGTCACCGAGAACAGGCAAACACCGCTCTGCCGAGTACCCAACTCTTCTCGGTTTTGGCACCGACCGCAGTGGTGGAACGACCCCCTTCTGTTCCGGAAGTATTTATCGATTTCCGTGGCGTTTGGCCGACAACAACCCGAATTCAGAGGCCGTGCGGGCCAGGTGTGTCTGTGGACTGGACCGGAGAGGCACGTGGAGGCGCAACACACGGCAACTCTGACACTCAATTTGTTTCCATCAGGTCGGACATTTTGGAGAATTTTTGGCAAATTAGTTTCCCGTTTGCTGCCATCTGCCGCCATTGGAGTTCAGTCGCGCACACACACACACACACACACACACACACACACATTGGAGTTCACACACACGCACACACACACACACACACACACACACACACACACTCTCTCTATTAGATCCTCACAGATGCTACACATACATCTGACACGGGTAGGTAAGCGTAAACTAAATACAAAGAGGCGCCGCCTTGCTCGACCGGTAGAGCGAGCAGCAAGGCATGCCATGAACCGAGCCAAGGTTGGGGGTTCGATTCCGCACTCGGGGGGCCACCCATGTTAAGAACGCATGCATGCATTCATGGTGACGTAGCTTTGACGCTTTGGATAAAAGCCTCCGCCGACTTGCATACACTGTACTGTATATGTACCATTTATTTCTTATCGCGCGATGGAAAATCCCTGCGTGACTATGCAATATAATCCCCATTAAATCACATCGTGTGTCTGCTAATCTTATGCCACAGTCAGTGGTGGCTTGTCAATAGGAGGTCTTCTTAATCACGTTACATAAATTAATAACATCATGTAAAACAATTAGGAAATAAACGTGTTTACGTGTACAACGCACCAGCATGGTAGTCTGCATTCATTAAAAATGTTATATAGTTTTTCTTCATTTCTGTGTGAATACAATCAGTACTTTGGCTACTTCCAGGTTGAGGGGCGCCGGCCAAATGAGTGTGTATGGGAGGAAGCAACCTTTTGTGGCAAACACGTGACCAGAAGCTGCTCTCCGATTGGCAGGTTCCCGATTTGACCGCGGGGCGTAGAAGAGCACTGCGCCCCGGACACGCCCACTTTTATTGGCAGTGAATTGGTATTGTTGGTCGTGTTCACTGGACACTGGAGTATATATATAGAGACACGGGTGAAGCTGTGTTCGGGTTCAGATGACGACCGACCGACATACTTTTTCCTCAAAGCCCAGAGAGAGAGAGAGAGAGAGAGGCGGTGGAAACACAGCCGCCACGTCGAGACGCGACATGAATGGAAGGCGGAACGCGGCGCGGGTGACGCCGCCGCGAACGAGGGCTGTTCGTCAGGCGGCGCGAGTCGTGGTCGGGGCTCGGCCTGCGGGCACGCGCCCAGATATCACACAAAGGGACCACGATCGGTGCCTCGGTAAACCCGACGAGAAATAATCAAACCGAAAGCCAGAAAGAGGGAGAGAGAGAAGACGGAGGGAGAGACGGGAGAGACCGGAGGGAGAGGGAGAGGGAGAGAGAGAGGGAGTAGGAGAGGAGAGCCAAAGACCAACGTTCAATGTCACCCCCGGCTATTTGCCCGGGAGGCTGCGAAGCATTTTTAGCGTTCTGCGAACTGTGGCAGCACACACACACAACACACACACCACACACACACACATGCACGCGCGCACACACACACACACACACACACACACACACACACACACCACACTCACGGTCACATGCTCGCAAGCTCCAACCAATTTTACTGCGGGAATCAATAGGGCTGAAATATTGGGCTTTTATGAGTTGATCCACGGGGCTGCGGGGCGTGTGGCAGAGGTAATGTGTTGGCCTAGATTACACTACAACGGCCCAGACACCGAGCCAACGGGAACAAGTCCAACAAGATGGAGAGAACGAAATAAAACGGAGAAATAGTCATCAAGTCGCACATAGGCGTGTGTACGATGATTATGATGATGATGATGATGATGATGATGATGATAGTCGTCGTAATAATAGTAATAATAACAACAACAAAATGCACGGCAATCAACATTTTCCGCCGAGAAAGCAGATATTCGGCGTTTCCTCGAGACGTCTCCATTTTCCGTTGCTATACTGTTTAAACCCCCGTCGCTAAGTATGCGAGCGCCATAACTCCGGCTCGGCGGGCGGCGGCGGCGGCGGGCGGCTAGCTCGCGTGAACAGTAATTGATCGCCATTCATATTTGATGCTGTTTGAAAAAGGCAAACACGGGGGCAGCATTTCATTTTCATATTCATTATTCATGCGCACGCGTTTTATTATTTTGTCTGCGTCTGCAACGGCCAGCGTGGCGGCGGGGGCGTTAACGGCGCTGAGATATGGGCCTCGGTCGCTTATACACGAACAAACATTTCCGCTAATCAACTCCCCGTAATGATATATACCCAGTCCTGTTTATAGTGTAGCCTATACGTACGCTCGCCTCTGTCAAACGCTGCTGCGCCGTTAACGACAGAGTTATCGCCGCGTTCCGTTTGCGCTCGGAAGTCGGAATTTGCGAGTTCCCGGTCGGAAATCGCAACTGGAACGCCCCCCGA
The DNA here is from genome assembly GCA_002895965.2 of Coryphaenoides rupestris. Classification (NCBI taxonomy): domain Eukaryota; kingdom Metazoa; phylum Chordata; class Actinopteri; order Gadiformes; family Macrouridae; genus Coryphaenoides; species Coryphaenoides rupestris. The sequence continues at coordinate 2,617 of PIJE02003826.1, read as the reverse complement.
AGTCGGATATCCGACTCAAGAAAGTCGGAAGAACCACCGACTTCGAAATCCGCGCATCAACAGTAGTGGAAAGCTGGAGTAATATACAGTTTTTTAGCACTTCTGTCTATTTGTGTCTCATTAAATCAGTCGTACACATAATACTGTCCGACTTCTATCTGTGGACATGTTGCTGCGGTGTTCGTATGCGCAAAATGCCGCGTAATACGTTAATACGTTTTCCCCGGAGGCGTCCATCTTGGTTTTCCGACTTGTTGTAACTGCAACGTGGTCAACTCACGGTGTGACGTCATTCCCAGCGCCGACTTCCGACCTCTGAGGTCAATGGAACGCGTGTGTAATGCAAATCTAGTCTCCTCTTTGTGGATATAGCCACAATATTCAGCTTCCAGTGGTCTCCATAGACCAGGTTTTTGAAACCCCCCCCACCGGCCCCCCCCGCCACAACACACCACCACCACACACCACCACCATGCCCCAGATTGTTGAAATACTTTTATCTTTTCAGTCCCACATTGTGAACCACAAGCTGCCCACGTGCGCCACCACAGGTAAGAGTGCGGTAGGTAGAGGAGCTAGAAGAACACAACTAAACATGTGCTGCTGCTGTGGTGGTTGTGGTTGCTGCTTGCTGTGGTGTCTATGGTGAAAAGAGCCACAAATGCTTCATTCTGATTGGCTTTCGGGAGCCCATAATGCGCACTCACAGCAGGTTGAACAGTGTGGTTTTTCCAGGTCGCACAAAGGAACTGGTCACAAGGTTGAGCTTGCAAGCTTCATGAACCGCCGCTCACACCATACAATACAAGTTCAGGAAGCATTATGTGCCCTACGCATGTTTGCTGTGCACAGAGCCTGCAAGCACACACACACACATCCACACACACACCCACACCGACACACAACACCAACAACACATGCACCCAACTACACATCACACACACCATGCACTCAACATGTTAGCACCAGCAATAGTCCACAAATATGCAACAGCACACCAGCGTGCAATTTTCATATTACGCGCCACATCACACACACACACCACACAAGCACCCCACTACATACATGCAACAAGCACCCACACACACATGCACACCACCAAGCACCTCACACTCACTATGCACATATAGCTTGCACTCATACACACATTCACATGCATCACACAACACACACACACAACACACACACACACACACACCTACACCACACACCACAACTACCTGTACTCTCTGTTTAATTATCAGGTATATGCACCAATTTCACAAAAGCACACTTCGCTTATTTGTAAAAACTAAGTCAATAAAGAGTCTTCTGATTCTGATTCTGATTCTGAAAGTACAACACACACATGCATGCATGCACACAACACACCACACACACACAAACATGCAAAGGAAACATACGCTCGCATACGACACACACACACACACATGCACACACGGTCATGCACTTGAAACACATCAACACATAGCAACAACAACACAACACCACACACACAAGCACACACACACACACAAGCACACACACACATAAGGCACACAGACTAAAACCAATGTCAAGGAGTAAAATTGAAAATATAATTTCAAAAAGCAGGGAATTTAGTGGGTGCTGGTCAATCTATCTCTTCATCATCACCCCGCCCCCCCCCTGGCAGAGTCATTAGTGCCCTCTGCTATGCCTGTGAGGGCCGTCTGTTCCGGGGCTCACGTTGAATCCATCCACACGCGACACATACAGTATTCAGCCCCCCACGACCCCCCCCCTCTTGCTCGCACGGCCCGGGAATACTCCATTCATCTTCACGGGATCCAATCATATGCCGTGGCGATATAGAGACTTCCATGTCACCGGAATAATGACTTTCATCACAAGTTTCTTCGACGAACCCGCGCTCTTCATCTCCATCATCACCAATCAGCTCATCATACTCACCAACGGCGGCACGCTTATACACTTCATACATACATACATACATAGACAACTTGGTCGTACTCACCGTATTCTATATATTTTTCTTTTTTTCATATTTTTTCAATGTTATTACTGCCTTTTATACTTCCTTTTATTTTCCATATTTCTCATCCCTTTTTTGTTCATATTCTAGATTTTTCTGATCCAATTCAATTGTCTTCAGCGTTCTTTTTGCACATTCTGCTGAGCATCGCCACTTCTCATGTCACCGAATATCCTTGCAGTCCCATCTGGTATCTACGAATGAAGCTCTCGAGTCTCGAAGCACACCATGTCTCATATTATCGTCATCATCTATCATCAATCATCATACGTGTAGGATTACATTGTAGATCTGAGCTCTAGGGGATACACATTCACATTTCAAGAACTGGAGAGGGATGATTTCGTTACACGCCTTAAACGGAAACCGAACTTCTGCACATCAAGCGCGTACGGCTATTTTACAGCGGGTCGCTCAGGCTATTAAGACGAACACCCGCTGGAAGCTCGCCGCAATATTATTTCCTCCATTCCGACACACCCGCCCTATTAGCTTTCGCGGCGCATAAAATGTCTGTACTGCATATGAAAACAAAAAATTTCCAATGGATTAGTTTTGAGCAGAAGCCTACGCGAGTTAGGTATGCATGGACGATCTTCTTTT
>PIJE02003825.1:31207-33066 GCA_002895965.2 Coryphaenoides rupestris | reverse complement strand
GGGGAGAGCGTATTTTGAGTGGGTTGCACTGCAGAGCACGCGACAAACCGTCACGAACCCAAGTTGAACGCTGCCGTCGGTGTGGTGGTGGGGTTGTCCCACTCACGACTCCCCCCGCCACTCTGAAAGGTTCCGGGTTCGATTCCCCGAGTGAACCGTGCCGGATGTCTGTGACCACATTAGTCAACTCCATTTTGGAACACGGCCGATTCACCGCCAAACATCGGTGGCCAGCGTGGGACTGCGTGCGCCAAAATGGCCGCCAGACTGTGTTTTTTGGGTTTAGTTTTTTTTGTCGTTTGTTTGTTTTTTTGTATTTTTGGGACGTTGAACGGCGGCGCCATCGGGAACAATGCGTGGGCAAAGCGGCGCGCGGAACGTGGGGACTTATTTGCATGCCGAGCGAGGAATCACAATCACGAGTGGTCGCTGGAGACACATATTAAACACCAGGTGTTGTGTGACACATCCCCTCCTCTCCTCCTCCCCTGCTCCTCCCTGCTCCTCCCCCATCCTCCCCCAGGAACCCTGGAGGTAAACAAGGCGAGATGCGAGACACCAGACATGAACACACACACACACACACACACTCAAGACGTAAGATGCTCACTAATCACCGCAGTGAGAGACAAATCAAATCCAATCCCGATCCAAACACTGGCCTGAGCATTTTCTCAATAAGTGACACGGATGCGGGGAATTGGCTGGTGTCTGTCTTCGGATCTAATCTTCCCTGCGACGGAGGAGTCCCGGGAGGGCGAGCCGGGCGACAAACCGCAGATGTCCGGGTCACTTCTCCTCAGTTGTCAACTTCAGCGCCGTATCGGTCCGTCACTTCGTGTGTCTGACGGCGTCCTTCGTGTTCACAGTGTTTAATATGTACAGCAACTAAAATGCTCAAGACAGATAGTCCAGCAATTGCACTCATCTATCTATCTGTCTGTCTGTCTGCCTGCCTGCCTGCCTGCCTGCTTGTCTGTCTGTCTGTCTGTCTTGTACGTGTGTTTGCGTATGCGTGTGCCCGTCTTGTACCAGTACTACTACCAGTATAAAAAGTAACGTTTGTGTCACACTAGCTGCCAAGACAGACTCCATGTTTGTTCATTTCATGTGTGCTAACTTACTTGGCTAATGGTGAATGACTATGACGATGATGATGATGATGATGATGATGATGATGATGATGATGATGATGGACATATCACCACGACAACAGAACATACGGTGGCTGTGCACACTCGCCCCCACAGACTCTGCTCTGTTTGTGTGTGTGTGTGTTCTTGACTTTCTCCTGGTGACTTAATGACCGAATAAACACACACACGCACACGCACACCCACACACACACACACACACACACACATACACACACACACACACACACACACACACACACACACACACACACACGCACACACACACACACACACACACACGCACACATACACACACACACACACACGCACACACACACACACAGACACTCTCTCTATCTCTCTATCTTCCAGGAAGGGTGTCTAGGACTGGAGGAGGAGGAGGAGGAAGAAGATGAGGAAGAGGAGGAGTTAGAGAAGGCTTAATTAGGACTTTAGACAGCCCAAAGTGTTTGGTTGTGTAACACACACACGTACGCACACACACACACACATGCACACACACACACACGCACACACACACACACACACACACGCACACACACACCACATCAATGTTGTACCGAAGGTGTGCAGAAACAGCATGCACACACAGACAGATACACCACACACAACAGAAGCATACACCACACGCACAGCACACACCACCCACATCCACCACACACACACACACACACACACACACACACACACACATACACCTTT
>PIJE02003825.1:18707-26207 GCA_002895965.2 Coryphaenoides rupestris | reverse complement strand
GCCTCTTTGCTTTTAGACAAATTGATTCTTGGTTTTTTTTTTATTTTTGGATTGATGCGGAGGCGGTTTTTAATAACAGCACACTTCACTGTTGAGAACTACTCTTGACATGATGTTGGTGAATGCATGCGTGTGTGTGTGTGTGTGGGTGTTCCTCTAGCTCAATATGATTAGTATTATTATGATTATTATAATATGATTATATATTATTTGCAGGTATGTGTGTGTGTGTGTGTGTGTGTGTGTGTGTGTGTGTGTGTGTGTGTGTGTGTATTCATGTCTTTGCTGTTGTTGTTGTTGTTGTTGTTGTTGGAGATATGTAAGTGAGCCTTTGTGGAAGTGAATTTCTTGAATTTCAAGATCTGTGTGTGTGTGTGTGTGTGTGTGTGTGTGTGTTTGTCTACATAAGTGTCTACATAAGTGTTCCCAGCCCGTATTTCCCTGCGGTTTCACCACTTTAAGGTTTCACTCTTGGTGAAAACACTCACTCTGCACAGCCACATCCACCGCCACATCCACCGCCACATCCACCGCCACATCCACCGCCACCACACTGGAGGTACGCAGCTGGCGAGGAGGAGGAAGAGGAGGAGGAGGAGGAGGAGGAGGAGGAGCAAGAGGCTTACATGTCTGCCCTTCTCGGGGCTCCGATCCCGGGGTGCGGCCGGCATCCTCCTGGGACGTGAAGGGACGAGCAGAATCTCACTTGACATAACCCTAACCCTAACCCTAACCCTAACCCTAACTTAGCAAGTTATCCTACTTTTATTTATTTCCTTATTTTTATTGAAGTTATGTGCTTTTAAAATAATAATGAAGCCGTCTCAGAAAAGACAATATGACAGACAAACTAAAAACTAAAAATCGACAGTGTTTCATAAGTTTGGTCGCCGTTCGCCCGTGCGTGTGTGTCTATCTGTTAGTGGATCAGTCAGTCAGTGTAATCAGCATATGAGGCTACTCCACGTGTGAGGGCACCTCGCCTGTCAGGGTAATCAACAGAGAACAGCTGTTTGAAGTGCATCCAACCCTCAGACAATCTTCATGGCCACTCAAGACCCAGCCAATGGTGAATGGCCACTCAAACCCAGCCAATGGTGAATGACCACTCACTCTTCTTTCTCTCTCTCTCTCTCTNTCAGATGGACACACACGGGCATGCACACACGCACGCACGCACACACGCACGCACGCACACACAAACACACACACACACACACACACCTCTCTATCTAAGCTTGCTATTTTGCCACAACGCTTAGTATGCATACGCACACACGCACTCACACACACACTCACACACACACACACACACATCATCATCACCGTCAAAGTCCTCCTCTCACCACTCACCACACACACACACACACACACACACACACACACACACACACACACACATAAGACACACACACACACACACACACACACATAGACACAAACACACACACACACACATATAGACACAAACACACACACAAACACACACACACATAGACACAAACACACACAGACACACACGTTATTTATAACATGGTGTGTTCTAAAATGTCGGAACATTCTCAGTCACTGTTAGTTGGAGTGAAACGAGTCGTTGTTACCTGCGGCTGACTCGCTCGGCGTGTGAACAAGAACATAAAATATGTAAACACTCACACGGCCGGTTAAATTGAGACAATAGTCACATGCTATCGATGACAGTTGACACTTGGAACAGTAAAAGGTCATTGTTCTCCAACACTCCGGATCCCCTGGAATGCAGGAAGCTCTAATTTACTGACTTCCTGTCTCTGTCTCTCTCGCTCTCTCGCTCTCTCTCTCTCTCTCTCTCTCTCTCTCCCTCTCTCTACCACCAACACCCCAGCCCACCCCCCACGCACATACCCACACACACGCACTCACACGCACACACACACACACCAACCTCTACTCCTCCCCCCCGCCGTGGCGTGTTGTATTGTATTGTTGTACCGAGACAACACACGCGGAAAACGTGGTCTGACGCACAAAGGCGGCGTTATACAACAACTTGCACGCATCGTAGGGGGGCCGGCAAAAAAACAAAACACCGCTAGCCTGTCGCACGTCGGCCCTCAAGTTGTGCCGTTTTTTTTACACACGTCGGTCGGGTGTGGCGGGAAAATCCGAGTGCAGCACCCACCGGAGAATGAGGAAGAACTTCCCATCATAAAATAAATGAAATATTCTGTAGTTTATTTATATTATATACTGCGACACGCTGAGGGGAAATTAGTGTCGTCGCTGGATTTTGAACGAAAGAATATCAATGTCCAGCCACAGATAAACGTGATTCAAAACACAGCTTTACTGGGATTTTGAGTGGGGGAAAGGGGAAGGGGAAGTGCGCAATCTCAGCCAATCCGTATATCCACCCGAATCGTCGTTGTCCGTGTCCAGGGGCGTAGGCAGGTGCGTGGTTCTCATACAGGCGGGGGTCGTTATCCAAGGCAAGGGTCGTATCCACAGCAGTCTTCTCCTTCTTCTTCACGTTATTCTTCTCTTCTTCTTCTACGTCTTCTTTCTCGGGTTCGTTCTCCTCCAACGTCTCTCTCCCCAGGGGGTTGTCCTCTCCGTCTTTATGTAGGGGGAGGGAATCCCCTCTGATTGGCTGGTGCGGCTCTCCCGGTTAATTCGCCGCAGGTGTATCGCGTTGGGCTGCTTGGGCGCTGATATCCCCCCGGGAACTCCTAATATGGGCATATCCTCCTTCCTGGGCGGCCGGCGATATCGAGCTTCTCCTATTATTCCTCTGGGGCGTCCCCCCCCTCGGCTGCCACAATGCATATATTTTAACGATAATTTCTGAGCCGTCGATCATTTATTTTGCCGGTATTTAATTAGGCCTGAGTATTGAGATGATGCTCGTTAAACCTTACGTAGCTCCGTGCATATAGCGGACGATAATGGATGGATAGATGGATAGTTAGCTTTGTCTTATTCACAAGAAACACATTTGCATATTTTCAAGAGCCCACAAGTAGTGAAGGACGGTCGCGTGGCATGAAAAGAAAATTAGAAAATGTGTCATTTCAGTACCAGCCTCTTTGCTTTTAGACAAATTGATTCTTGGTTTTTTTGTAATTTTTGGATTGATGCGGAGGCGGTTTTTAATAACAGCACACTTCACTGTTGAGAACTACTTTTGACATGATGTTGGTGAATGCATGCGTGTGTGTGTGTGTGGGTGTTCCTCTAGCTCAATATGATTAGTATTATTATGATTATTATAATATGATTATATATTATTTGCAGGTATGTGTGTGTGTGTGTGTGTGTGTGTGTGTGTGGTGTGTTGTGTTGTTGTTGTGTTGTTTGTGTGTGAGTTGTGTGGTTTGTGGAGTGTTGTGTGTGTGTGTGTGTGTGTGTGTGTGTGTGTGTGTGTTATGGTGTGTGTGTGTGTGTGTGTGTGTGTGTGTGTGTGTGTGTGTGTGTGTGTGTGTGTTTGTCTACATAATTGTCTACATAAGTGTTCCCAGCCGGTATTTCCCTGCGGTTTCACCACTTTAAGGTTTCACTCTTGGTGAAAACACTCACTCTGCTCAGCCACATCCACCGCCACATCCACCGCCACATCCACCGCCACATCCACCGCCACCACACTGGAGGTACACAGCTGGCGAGGAGGAGGAAGAGGAGGAGGAGGAGGAGGAGCAAGAGGCTTACATGTCTGCCCTTCTCGGGGCTCCGATCCCGGGGTGTGGCCGGCATCCTCCTGGGACGTGAAGGGAGGAGCTCACTTGACATGTAAGAAAACTTAGCAAGTTATCCTACTTTTTATTTATTTCCTTATTTTTATGTGCTTTTAAAATAATAATGAAGCCGTCTCAGAAAAGACAAATATGACAGACAAACTAAAAACTAAAAATCCACAGTGTTTCGTAAGTTTGGCCGCCGTTCGCCCGTGTGTTTGTCTATCTGTTAGTGGATCAGTCAGTGTAATCAGCATATGAGGCTACTTCACGTGTGAGGGCACCTCGCCTGTCAGGGTAATCAACAGAGCACAGCTGTTTGAAGTGCATCCAACCCTCAGACAATATTCATCTGGGAAAATGAGGGTTACAAACCATGACCCAGCCAATGGTGAATGACCACTCAAGACCCAGCCAATGGTGAATGACCACTCAAGACCCAGCCAATGGTGAATGACCACTCAAGACCCAGCCAATGGTGAATGACCACTCAAGACCCAGCCAATGGTGAATGGACCACTCAAGACCAGCCAATGGTGAATGACCACTCAAGACCCAGCCAATGGTGAATGACCACTCAAGACCCAGCCAATGGTGAATGACCACTCAAGACCCAGCCAATGGTGAATGACCACTCAAGACCCAGCCAATGGTGAATGACCACTCAAGACCCAGCCAATGGTGAATGACCACTCAAGACCCAGCCAATGGTGAATGACCACTCAAGACCCAGCCAATGGTGAATGACCACTCAAGACCCAGCCAATGGTGAATGACCACTCAAGACCCAGCCAATGGCAAATGACCACTCAAGTGTAAAGGTTCAACCATAGCATCATAACCATGCAGGGAATGGGACCTGTGGCCCTGATATATCCTGGTTTAACGGTCTACTACTCAGAAAATCGAACCCACTAACCTTAGCTGGTAGTACTGATTGTACCATGATCTGCTGTTTGTGTGTGTAATGTGTGTGTGCGCCCGTCTGTGCTCTCTCCTACATGTAAATCAGTGTGTGTGTGTGTGTGTGTGTGTATGTATGTGTGTGTGTCTGTGCTTGACCCGGTTTTGCAGCCACCTGTGCAGATCCATCGATCTGTTTACTCGCCGCTCTCAGCTTTAATGAAGGCTCAGGGGAGGCTGCGACACACCTGATTAAAGGAGGTCACCCTGTGGAAAAAAGAAGAAGAAGAAGAAGAAGAAGAAGAAGAAGAAGTTAAGGCGTCGGAGATGAGTCTGGGATCTCGCTTGCCGTCCGTACCCAGCCGCCTCTTACTGTGGTATGAGTAGACAGGTGTCAAATTAATACCATAAGGCTAAGTACACACATCCACCTACAGCTGCGTCCAATCACAGGTATTTTGCCGCTCCTCCGCCCCCCCTCGTCTCAACCCGCCGGCACTAAGCCACGCCCCCTCATACACCACAGCATACGTGCAGGGAAAAGGCATCTCATGGAAAACGGGCGCCCGAATTTGCATCGTAGGTCTTTATGCAGCGGCTGGCCAGAAAGAAAACAACTGGCAACTGCCAAATGCGCGCGTTTGCAGTGGGAACTGCGTCCGGCGGCGCGCTCCTTGTCTGCTGCGGCCTTGGCGAGATGCTCTGCTTTGTCTTCCGTGTTCTGCTCCCTCGCCGACGCCTTGGGTGGGAAAACTTGGCTCGGAAAAAAGACAGAAAGCCGCTTTTTTTTTACTCACCCAGATGGACTTGGGATGTGTCCTTGAGCGCTGTGCTGCTGTCACCCCGGCTCTAAAGAATGAGTCGTAAACCGATGCTTTACAAGCAATAAAACACTACATGATCGCCCTTTTTGTCAAAGCCCCTTTCTGGAACTATTTGGTGAAGAATTGCGAACTAAACGCTGCTGTCCAAAGCCACAGTAAACAAAGATGGATGAATAATGTATATTACACCTTATTACCAGTGAACAGGATTGTTCAATTCGATTTTTAATTGGACACGGACTTGAACAAAAACTGAATTACTTACTTGGAAAGCACCATTTTTTTTTTATATTTATCGTTCAGTGAGTTCAAAACTCATTGGGGCGGAAATGTAAATTATTCAGAAATGCTAGTTGTGTATGTGTTATGTAGAGGACAACTGTGTGTGTGTGTGTGTGTGTGTGTGTGTGTATGGGGGCGGTCTGTCTGTTGCACACAAATATTCCAGGTCAGTGTTTATTTTCCTTAATTTATTAGTTGATTAAGAAAAGCAACATTATCCGCTAATACCAGTAAAATCTACTCTTGGAATCTTGGATGAAGGCAATAACAAATTAAAGAGATTGAAGAAGCGAAGCCTTTATCGTTAACTGCAATGGAGATATTGTTGAAGCAATACTTGCCTGACACGAAGATGCGGTAAGATAAGGGAGAAGGGCAACAGAGGGGGAAGAGTGAGAAGACTGATAGACAGAAGATTTTTACGGAGAGGCAAAAGGAGGGAAAGGGCGTGAAGCAAGGCCAGGGGCGAGGCGACGGGACTATGCAGGGGAGGAGGCGAAAAGCGGGGGAAAAGCAGGTGTCAAGCGAGGGGGGGGGAACAAAGCCCAAGGGCCAGACGGAGCGAGATGTAGCCATGGTGAAAACGCGAGGACGGAGAATGACAACGGAGGTGGGCCGGAGAGAGAGAAGTGGTGGGCCAGAGGCAAATGGCAAAAGGGAGGCGGCAGGGGGGAACAGGGAAGAACGGCGGCCGGGAGAAGCCACGGGCCCAGGGCACGGCCAGGGAAGGGAGTGGACAATGAGAGAGAGCGTAGACGGAACCCAAGACGCGAGCGAGCAGGCGGAGGGGGCAGGGCGGTGATGGAGAAGGGACAGGAGGGGAGGCAGGACAAAACGAAATCAAGAGCGGGGTCGGCAGGGCGGGGGGGGAGACGGCCAGGGACGCGCCAGGCGGCGGAAAAGAGAAAGAGACACAGCGGGCCCGGGCGGCGACGAAGTACCAGGAGAGAGGAGCAAAAACGCACAGCGCACCCAGCGGGAGCACCGCCTCGCCGGCCGCCCGTCCGCCTCCTGCGTGCCGCCACCTGCCGGCGCCTCCGCCGCAGTCCGCCGCCGGCAAGACAGAGAGAGAGAGAGCGAGAGAGAGAGAGAGCGAGAGACACACACACAGAAGAGAGAGAGACAGAGGGAGAGAGGGAGAGAGAGAGAGAGAGAGAGAGGAGAGAGAGGAGGACAGAGAGAGGAGAGAGAGAGAGGGAGGAGAGAGGGAGAGAGAGAGAGACCAGAGAGAGAGAGAGAGAGAGAGAGAGAAAGAGAGAGGAGAGAGAGAGAGAGAGAGAGAGAGGAAGAGACGAGAGAGAGAGAGAGAGAGAGACAGAGAGGGAGGAGAGAGGAGAGAGAGAGAGAGAGAGAGGAGGGAAGAGGGGAGAGCGAAGAGGGGGAGGGGAGGGGAGAAGGGCATGAAAGCGCTTTACAGTATTGCCTCACATTCACCCATTCATACACCGACGGCGGTGCCAACCATGCAAGGTAACAACCAACACGTCAGGAGCAGGTAGGGTTAGGTGGTGTCTTGCTCAGGGACACCTCCACACTTAGCTAGGAGGAGGGGGAGGAGCCCGGGGATCGAACCAGCAACCTTCCTGTTGCCAGACAACCTGCTCTTATACCTCCTGAGCTACTGCCGCCCGCATTTTTGCTATCACCTGTACAGATTCTGTCGCTGGCTCACGAAAGTATAAGGCGCGCACGCAAATACAACATTTAGAGTGGGTTGAAATGGATTATTCGGTGTTCCACATGCTGCGCGACAGGCAGCGGGAGGCGGGATCCTCTCTTTG
>PIJE02003825.1:0-16051 GCA_002895965.2 Coryphaenoides rupestris | reverse complement strand
GGCGGCACACGCGCCATCAAAGACTGCTCAACTTGTTCGAGACGAAAGCCGCTTGAATCGACGCCGACACTCAAAGGTGATTAATAAAAGAATAACTTCACAAGCAGACAAGCAGGAAGGTTTTCTCAGTGAAGACGGTGGCACCCCTGAGGACAGTCGATGTGTTGATGATGCGAGATGTGAGAAAACCATGGCAACCGAGGGTCAGAGCTGAACTGTGGGGGTGGGTGGGGGGGGGGTCGAGAGGGTCGGTTCACATACGCGCGCATCCGTGGGGGTCGGAGTTCAACGGAGCATTTTGGTCGAGCCAGTTTGACCCAGACGGATGGGAAGGACACGCCCCCCGAACGCACCCCGTGTGTGTGCGTTCGGATCCTCCTCGGGAATGATGTACGCTCTGCCAATTGTCATAGTTTCTTATTATTATATACGTATATACGGTATGTATACTGGATGTAATATTCCAACGCCTCCACCCCGCTGGCTGTCCTCGATCTGCTCTGCTAAGATGCGTGACCAGTTCTTAAGGTTAGTTCTGCATCCCTTCCGGGTTTTGGGTTTTTGTGGTTGTTGTTGTGAGTCACTGTACTTTATCAGGGAATTTGACTTGGCTCCAACAAACAGAATAGAAATCATTAAGGAAGGGATGGGGGGGCAGGGGGGTTACTACTCTACCTGCTAAGTGCCTCCAGGGGTGCCACCGTCTTCACTGAGAAAACCTTCCTGCTTGTCTGCTTGTGAAGTTATTCTTTTATTAATCACCTTTGAGTGTCGGCGTCGATTCAAGCGGCTTTCGTCTCGAACAAGTTGAGCAGTCTTTGATGGCGCGTGTGCCGCCGTCGCGCGCAAATACAACATTTATGGGTTGAAATGGGAATTAATTCGGTGTTCACATCTGACAGCCGACGCACAGCAGGGGAGGGGGGGGGCTTGTCGCTGCTCGTCTCACTGACACCTACAAGCCGAGAGAGAGAGAGAGACAGAGAAAGAGAGAGAGAGAGAGAGAGAGAAAGAGCGAAATCAAGTCTCTCACACGCCGCCTGTCTGTATGATTGCACGTGAAGAAGCCCAACAGTATCGCAGTGGGTTAGCAGCACTGTTGCCGGGCAGATGAGACTGAGGCTTCCGCAGATGTCGGAAGAGCCCAAGGTCAGCGGGGAAGGGCGGAAATGGTGTCGTGGCTAAGGTGTGTCCACTTCTGGTTTAAAAATACTGGCTTCCATCCCGAATGTCTCCGCTCTGAATGGCGTGACACGTATCTACTCAATCAACAGGCGGCGTGTGGATCCCCATTCACCGATATGATTGCAAAAATGTCTACTTTGGATTATAGCAAGCAACAAACGCAAAGGTCTCGCAAAGTATTACTCTTAAGACGCGTTTGACTGGAAAACCGTGTATATTTTCCATTTTGCTACCCAGTGGACTGTACCACTTGGTATTTATATCCATCATACATCGAGGTGGACACTCCTATTTGTGATGTCACGAGAGGGTAGTCACATGACAATTTAAATATGTCTCATAATGGCTAATCACACTCACACCCGGTGGTAAAACAGTCTCCCCTGACGGGTTGTTGTGTTCAAAAGCACACTCAACTTGGAATCGAACCCACGACCCCTGAACTTCAACACGTCGCTGAAGGACGGCGTCCCCCGTCTCTCCGGCTATTTCTGTTTCTTTAAAACCTTCCCGGGAAAAAAAACAGCCCAAAGTAGAACAACGAAACACTGACACAGAAACGGCAACTCCTGAACTCCTCGGCTGAGAGAGGAGGTGGGTTGAGTCCCAGAGATGAGTTTATTAGCTCACCTCTGTCTGGCGCTCGCTAGCACTGGAGAATTGGGTCACGGGGAAACAGCCAGGCCTTCGCTAAACTAACAGCGGAGGGAGGCCGTCGCTGAGCTAAGATCCTGTAAATCCGTTGTAAATCCGTTAGTTTATTTGTATTATTCTGTTGTTTTCCATATTGTTTTATTGTACTGTATTGCCATGTAACCTGGCACAAGAATTTCCTTCGGGATTAATAAAGTTCTCTTCTCTTCTATTCTATTCTATTCTATTCTATTCTATTCTCTCAGGACTGGACTGTACTGTACTGGACTGGATTGGCAGCCCAATAACATTTGCGTCCTTTGCGAACAAACGCACCGAAATCGAAGCCCGACTGCGATGTTGACTAATACTTCAAATCAAATCAACGCCTTTTTTTTTAACACCGCGGCTGCCATTGCCGCCCGGAACCAGCGTTCATGCCGCACTTCATTACAAAAAAAAAAGAGGTGAATCCCCACAGCACCAGACTCAATTTGTCATGATTTGTCTGTGATTCTTAGTCTTCCATCCACCACCGTTTCCCTCCATTCCCGGTTGACACATCTCTATATTTGTGAGGAGGTTTGCATGGAGGAGGAGGAGGAGGATGAGGAGGAGGAGGATGGAGAGGAGGTGAGAGAGTGAGTTTTCCCGTGTGAAGCAGACGGGTCCAGATTGGTAATGTTCCCCCTAATGGACGGACAGCCGGCATCGAGCGATGAGGGGCGGTGGGAGAGAGAGAGACCTAAATGGTTGTCTTCACTTGAGTCCTCCAGGGCTTGGCTTTGCTGCCTTGGCTACGCTGTGCCTTGACATGGTCTTGTTAACACCACCCCCGCATCCCACGTCACAGCCTTCAACACTTTTAAGCTACTTTTACAGAACGGAAATTCTGAGCAACCGTGAATCGCCCCGCGTTTGGCTTCTGCTACAGTGATTAGCGTGGCAGAACCTGGGGAACATTTTTAGGACAGAAATGTTCATACAATATACTCCGGTAATGGAATGTTAAGCTGAAGGGTACAAAAAAAAAAGTATAAAAAATAAAACAAATGTGATTTTGTTTTTACAGCACCAACTGAGGTGAAGCCAGGGCTTTCCATTCAATATTCACGGTGTGCGAATGTTTTTTAGTATAAAAAATTAAAATCCCCAGGAATATTATAAGCCTATCGGAGTGCAATTTCACTCTTGATTGGCGCTCAGCAGGAGAACCCTGATTGTGATTCTCTTCTCTCTTTCTTGTGTTTGTTTTAAATTGGTTTGAAATCCACGATGGACACGGGGGTCAGAGCGGTTGAACATTCGTCGTTACAGTATCTCTGGCTGTCAATAACTTCACCTCCTTTCTCTCTCTCCTTCAGTGTTTCTATTTCTTCCGTATCCTTCCATTCTCCCTCCTTCCTCTTTTCAAAACATTTTCCCCTTTTTTCCTCATTTCCTTTCCTTTCTACTCTCCTCTCGTTTCCCTTTTCCACCTCCTCTCCTCTCCTCATCTCATCTATGGGTTTTGAATGACGCGAATGAACTAACTTTAAGTTAACTTTTTCATAATTCATTGTCGTTGCCACGCAAAACATGCAAACGGACAAACCAGCCATCAAACCATCATAAGTCTCCCCTGGCTGCGCTAAAACATTTGTTACGGATCTCATACACAAATATCAGCAATCTTATCACAACGACAAAATGTGCTATATTGCCATTGTTAACATTGGGCGGCAGGCAAGGAAGTCATTTTAACCAATGATATTGGTGACGGATGTTTCAGCGAAGCCGGCAGAGACTTTTCAACGGTTTGATCCCCCCGGACCGGTATCGTCTGGTAAATAACCGTTAATAAAAAATAAATAAAGAGAGAGACGGCAACAGCGGCGGCGAAAATAACAAGCTGAACCGTTTGTGCTGTGCGCCGGGGCCCTGGGCAGAAGTTTGCCGCGGAAAACGGGGGCCGGTAGAACGAGCTTTTAATCAGCGCTAAGCATTACCGCCCGCAAACAAAATAAGTCAGGCAAAACCCACGAGTACTTAGAGGGGGGGGGGGACCGGTAATGAAAGCAGAAATCGTCTGCAATAACACTTTAGTGGACAATTTAGCATATGATTGCAAATTTAAAGAGCTACTTTGTCTTATAAAGGGGGGCTTGCGATGCTGTCAACTCGCGAAGGGAAGGGAGCGCGTTAAGTTATTCATCGGCGCCCCCCCCCCAAAACCGGCAGTTTACTGTGCGGTTTATTATTTATTGTTCCGAGCCGCTGTGAAAACGCTGTCACGGAGAAGCCAGGCAGGAAACAAACAGGTGCTGGCGTTTTCCTGCCGTTAAATAAAATACAGAGATGACACTTTAACGGTGAACTATGACCGTGAGTTAGTGCATATAAACCAACCTATCAGGAAAGTGTCAGTGAAGAGCTGTGTCTGGACTATTTATAATAAAAAGAGAGAGCGTGGGTCAGTTAATTGTCACACTGTTCCTACCTCCAACACTAGAGGTGCTGTCTCTGTGTGACTACTACTACATTCTGTGGTCTTCTAGACCCTTTTCACAGATCGTCAGTAGCAGGTTAAAGTAACTTAAAGTAACTTAACTTGTGAGTCTGGGGTTGAATCCATATTCACCATTAGTTGTGGTCTTGTGTGTTGACCTCCACTAATCTGATAGTACTGGGCGATTTTAATATACACATAGACAGACGATCCCAACAATAACCTCACAAAGGACTTTAAATCATGCCTGGACAGTTTTGGATTACAGCAATATATTGACTTTCCCACACATTCCAAAGGACATATACTGGATCTGATCTGCTGCTCTGGTGTAACTCCCCTGAGCTGTTCTGCATTCGATTTGCCTATTTCTGACCACAAGTTTGTATCCTTCAATGTCAACTTAACACTCCCCAAAGCAAATATGTCACGATCCATCTCATTCCGTAACATCAAGAATATCAACACATCAGCTCTTTCTGATGAAATTAATAACCTCCCCAGCAAAGACTGCCTTTCCACCACCGATGAGCTGGTCTCTCACTACAATGATAGACTCCAAAACCCGGTCTGTCTCTGCCCCTTGGTTTACACCTGAGTTACGCCTGCTCAAAGCTAAAGGTCGTCGTCTTGAACGCCTCTATGCTAAAACCGGCCTTGTAATTCATAAGGACATGTATAACAACCACATACTTCTGTATAAAGATGCTCTCTCCTCCGCTAAATCTTCACACTATGCCAACTTAATTAGGTCAGGTGCAGGAAACACTCGAACCTTGTTCTCCACAGTTTGTTATGACCTCGCACAATCAGAAGCCAGTGTAGAAAAACCAAGGGAGAACAGACACAGAGTAGCTTTAACAAGGCCCAGAGGGTATTTATTATATAATTAATATTATAGGAAAAACTCAAATAGGATATATATATATATATATATATATATATATATATATATGTGTGTATGATTGTGATGACCTGTTGCGCTCAGGGGAGGAGCACACCACAACACAGTTAACAGCATTCTTCTACCACCAGACTCTCTAGCACCCCACCTGTATTCAAACTGCTCAATGTAACACCTTCATGACCTTTTTCAACGCCAAAATCTAAAATATTCATCAGCAACTGACCTCATCTAGCTATACACCACCTCACTCAGCTCCATATGCTCCTCTTTCTTCTCCACTATCCCGCTGAAATATCTAGTCCGCAAATCCAAATCATCCACCTGCCAGCTTGACCCCCTTCCTACCCTCTGAGTTAAAGCATGTCTACCTTCCCTCTCCCCTTTAATTACCGACATAATTAATTCCTCCCTTACCAGTGGTCTCGTCCTCTCATCCCTCAAAACAGGTGCAATAACCCCCATTCTCAAGAAACCTGGTGCTGACCCCAACAATTTGAATAATTTTCGCCCAATCTCCAACTTAGCATTTCTCTCCAAGATACTTGAAAAAACAGTCGCAGCCCAGGTCCACACTCATCTGAACAACAATAATCTCTTTGAAAAGTCTGGTTTTCGCTCCTCACACAGTACAGAGACAGCTATGGTCAAAATCACGATCTCCTGGTGGCAGCTGACTCTGGCCTCTTATCCATACTCCTCCTTGATCTGACTGCAGCCTTTGACACCGTCTCACATCACATTCTCCTTGACAGATTAGCTTCCATCGGTATCCCTGGCACATCCCTCACCTGGTTCAGATCCTACCTCTCCGGCCGTACTCACTTTGTCCAACTCAAACACTTCAAATCACAGTCCCTTCCCGTCCTCACTGGTGTTCCTCAGGGCTCTGTCTTGGGTCCCCTGCTATTCATCATCTACCTCCTACCTCTCGGCCATATCTTCAGAAAATACGGTATCCAGTTCCATTGCTACGCGGATGACACCCAGCTCTGTCTTTTCACCAAACCCACTTCCACTCTCCCCCCCACTTCCCTTTCTGACTGCTTACTGGAAATCAAATCCTGGTTCTCATCCAACCTTCTCAAACTTAACAGTGATAAAACCGAGGTTCTTCTCGTTGGTTCCAAGTCCACTCTGGCCAAAACTAATAATTCTTCCCTTAGCATTGACAACTCCACAGTCCCCCCCTCCCCCCAAGTTAAGAGCCTGGGTGTCATCCTCGACAGCACCCTATCTTTTGAAGCACACATCAATAACATTACCTGGTCTGCCTACTTCCACCTCCGCAATATTAAGCGTCTCCACCCGTCACTCACACCCAACAGCACCGCCATTCTCATCCACGCCTTCGTTACATCCCGTATCGACTACTGTAACTCCATCCTCTCTGGTCTTCCTCACCTCCTCTGCGTAAGCTCCAACTGGTCCAAAATTCAGCCGCCCGTATCATTACCAGAACTCCTTCCATAGAACATATCACTCCGGTTCTTCAACAACTCCATTGGCTCCCCGTCAAATACCGTATTGATTTCAAAATTCTGCTCCTCACCTTCAAGACCCTTCACAATCTTGCACCCTCATATCTCTCTGAACTTCTTCACGCCTACACTCCCTCTCGCACTCTCCCATCCTCCTCTGCCTTCCGACTCACAGTACCTTCTGCCCAGTCTGACCACCATGGGGTCTAGAGCCTTCAGCCACTCTGCCCCCCGTCTCTGGAACTCTCTCCCACAACATGCATTCTCTCTCCACCTTCAAATCCTGCCTTTTTTAAACTGGCATATTGTGTATGATTATTCCTTTTTATTGATTGTTATTTTATATCCTTGTTTTTAAGTCTCAAATTACTGCTTGACCGTGATTTGTTGCCTGTTTTTTATGCTGTGTAAGGTGTCCTTGAGTGCCTAGAAAGGCGGCAAAAATAAAATGCATTATTATTATTATTATTATTAATTCAACGTGACAACTTAACTGCTTATGGGGCAAATTGGCACACTCTCTACTTCTACAACTACAAAATATCTTCCCAAGCAGTACATTCATATACTTCATGGCAATATCATTTTGACAGACAGGACGGGACAAAAGCAATTTTTTTAACCTTTTTATTAACAAGAATACAAAAAGTATCTACATTCACATACCACATACTGCAGCATGACTAACCACATAGATTTCAAGTAAGCTCCACCAAAATTGAAATGTTATCAAAATTCTCCTTTTCATTCAGTCACTTGAAGTCTTCCTGTTTGTTTGTTTTAGTTTTTTTGGCCTTGTTTTACAATTTTCTTTCTTTTTACTCCAAAATGTCTCCTTTTTACATTTGGCACTTGAAGCGGATTTAAAAAATAGCATCATTAATCCGTTCGGGAGGATTAAGCCTTGTTTTTATTTCCCTCGTGGCAAGAGTCGCGCGTTTATCTCTTCCGGGACAGACGAAGGCTCCTTGATCCGAGATGGCGGCCGTGTACCGCGTTTCTCCCGGGTACCAGGAAAGCAAAGTGTGATGTAACCGCAGAGGAGACGCCATGTGAGTGTGAACTCTTACCAGCCTCACTTGGATGGTAAGACTCCCAAAATGCCCGTGTTTTATGGTTTATGGAGAACAAAAGAAAGAACAAAACAGAGTGTTGTAGGCCTACAAAAGAGAATCTAAATGATACAGAATATGGTGAATCATACACTTAACAATCTTCAATATCCACAGGGGATTACGGACTTTGTGTCCACGTCACCTCCGGTGTTTGTCAAAGCAACACGTAACAGTTGGGCCGGGAGATTTCTTCCTTTTCACTTTTTTTTTTTAAACACATCAAAACCAGGGCAGCCACACACTTTTTTTTTTGTTGACATCACAAACATGACCTCCCCGGAAGGAAAAAACGGATAAAACTGCCACGAGAACGATGCTTTTGCTCTAAAAACTGCCCCAAAATAAGTTATAAAAATATATAAATACAGGGCATACAAAATAAATTAATTGAAAATGCCACAGAAGGATTTACAGTTTGTCTGCATAAACACAACTCAAAGCAAATCTCTACTTGAATCGTTTTTTTTTCTCAATTTCAACGGTGAAGTGGCTTTTAGTTATATAAAAAAAACAACAAACAATAAAAAAGGAAACAAGAAGGAAAAGTGGCGTGTAAGAACCTCCATGACTTTCATCGCCATTTTAATTTAAGAGCCTCACTGAGATCACGCCCCCTTCCCCTCCACACACACACACACACACACACACACACACACACACACACACACACACACACACACACACACGCACACACACACACACACACATATTTCCCATTTTCATCGCTGGCAGTTGAACGCATCGAATCCCTTTTTTAATCAAAAGGCGTGGGACCCTGCCCCCCCCCCCCCCCACCCAGAGCCAGGGGAGGTAATCTGTGCTTTGGATCCACGTGTCTGATGCCCCCACCCCCCCCCCAAACCCCTGGGGGGGTGGGGTGTTAACAAGACCATGTCAAGGCACAGCGTAGCCAAGGCAGCAAAGCCAAGCCCTGGAGGACTCAAGTGAAGACAACCATTTAGGTCTCTCTCTCTCCCACCGCCCCTCATCGCTCGATGCCGGCTGTCCGTCCATTAGGGGGAACATTACCAATCTGGACCCGTCTGCTTCACACGGGAAAACTCACTCTCTCACCTCCTCTCCATCCTCCTCCTCCTCATCCTCCTCCTCCTCCTCCATGCAAACCTCCTCACAAATATAGAGATGTGTCAACCGGGAATGGAGGGAAACGGTGGTGGATGGAAGACTAAGAATCACAGACAAATCATGACAAATTGAGTCTGGTGCTGTGGGGATTCACCTCTTTTTTTTTTGTAATGAAGTGCGGCATGAACGCTGGTTCCGGGCGGCAATGGCAGCCGCGGTGTTAAAAAAAAAGGCGTTGATTTGATTTGAAGTATTAGTCAACATCGCAGTCGGGCTTCGATTTCGGTGCGTTTGTTCGCAAAGGACGCAAATGTTATTGGGCTGCCAATCCAGTCCAGTACAGTACAGTCCAGTCCTGAGAGAATAGAATAGAATAGAATAGAATAGAATAGAAGAGAAGAGAACTTTATTAATCCCGAAGGAAATTCTTGTGCCAGGTTACATGGCAATACAGTACAATAAAACAATATGGAAAACAACAGAATAATACAAATAAACTAACGGATTTACAACGGATTTACAGGATCTTAGCTCAGCGACGGCCTCCCTCCGCTGTTAGTTTTTAGCGAAGGCCTGGCTGTTCCCCGTGACCCAATTCTCCAGTGCTAGCGAGCGCCAGACAGAGGTGAGCTAATAAACTCATCTCTGGGACTCAACCCACCTCCTCTCTCAGCCGAGGAGTTCAGGAGTTGCCGTTTCTGTGTCAGTGTTTCGTTGTTCTACTTTGGGCTGTTTTTTCCCCGGAAGATTTTAAAGAAACAGAAATAGCCGGAGAGACGGGGGACGCCGTCCTTCGGCGACGTGTTGAAGTTCAGGGGTCGTGGGTTCGATTCCAAGTTGAGCGCACCTTTGAACAAACAACCCGTCAGGGGAGACTGTTTTACCACCGGGTGTGAGTGTGATTAGCCATTACAAGACATGTTAAAATTGTCATGTGACTACCCTCTCGTGACATCACAAATAGGAGTGTCCACCTCGATGTATGATGGATATAAATACCAATTGGTACAGTCCACTGGGTAGCAAAATGGAAAATATACACGGTTTTCCAGTCAAACGCGTCTTAAGAGTAATACTTTTGCAAGACCTTTGCGTTGTTGCTTGCTATAATCCAAAGTAGACCTTTTTGCAATCATATCGGTGAAATGGGGATCCACACGCCGCCTGGTGATTGAGCAGATACGTGTCACGCCATTCAGAGCGGCAGACATTCGGGATGGAAGCCAGTATTTTAACCCAGAAGTTGGACACCCTTAGCCACGACACCATCTCCGCCCTTCCCCGCTGACCTTGGGCTCTTCCGACATCTGCGGAAGTCTCAGTCTCATCTGCCCGGCAACAGTGCTGCTAACCCACTGCGATACTGTTGGGCTTCTTCACGTGCAATCATACAGACAGGCGGCGTGTGAGAGACTTGATTTCGCTCTTTCTCTCTCTCTCTCTCTCTCTCTTTCTCTGTCTCTCTCTCTCTCTCGGCTTGTAGGTGTCAGTGAGACGAGCAGCGACAAGCCCCCCCCCTCCCCTGCTGTGCGTCGGCTGTCAGATGTGAACACCGAATTAATTCCCATTTCAACCCATAAATGTTGTATTCGTGTGCGACGGTGGCACACGCGCCATCAAAGACTGCTCAACTTGTTCGAGACGAAAGCGGTTTGAATCGACGCCGACACTCAAAGGTGATTAATAAAAGAATAACTTCACAAGCAGACAAGCAGGAAGGTTTTCTCAGTGAAGACGGTGGCGCCCTGAGGACAGTCGATGTGTTGATGATGCGAGATGTGAGACGTACGCCTACGAGGGCGAGGGCTCCGTGGCCGAGTCGCTGAGCTCGCTGCAGTCGACGGGCGACGGCCACGGCGACCACGAGTACGACTACCTCAGCGAGTGGGGGCCGCGGTTCAAGAAGCTGGCCGAGATGTATGGCGCGATGGAGGCCGGCGGCGGCGGCGGGAGCGGCCCCCACTCGCCCGCCTGGTAAGACACGGGGAGCGGACCGACCGACGGGCGACCGGCTTTGTGTTTTGGCACCGAACGGACACAGAGACAGACAGAGAGAGAGCGAGAGGGGATTATACAAGGACTCAATAATGTATAACAAAGGAACAGAAGCAAAAAAGAAAACCATGGAACATGAAATGACAATACACCACAAAAAACCAGACAGACAGTTGTGTGTGTGTGTGTGTGTGTCTGTTTGTTATGGGCGGGGGGGGCGGGCGGACATATTGTCCTGGACGGCCACACCACCGAGGAAGACGGCCTCGAGCCACCGTAGCACTTGCGACGAACCGTCTTTTTTAATAGAAAAGTCCGAAGGCCTCGCCGAGGGCAGTTTAGAGAGAGAGAGACAGAGAGAGACAGAGAGAGAGAGACAGAGAGAGAGAGAGAGACATCCTCTCTACTCCTCCACACACACACTTCTCCTCTCCCAATCAATCCCGGCTGTCCAGGCTGCATCTGAGTTGTTGACCCATGACCGTTTCCAGTTTACATTTCCATTTTTTGCTCTTGTTTTTACCGAACACCGCGTCGAGTCGACGGCTCTCGCGCTCAAACGGCTTCACTGTGAAGGATGAAATAAGATGCAGCCCCCCACTTGTCATGTGAGAGCAGTTTCTGTTATTTCTGTTATATTTCCGTCTTTTTTTAATTTGCTCGATACCAAGTGCAACGTGTACCAACCAACTACTCTGTACTCAAGTGGCTTCACTTTAAGGATGAAACAACGCGTGGCTCTTGCTCACTGCTCGCTACGGGATAACTTTAGTTCTGCATTTCATCATTCCCCTCGGTAGTCTCATTCCTTTCACAGTCGAATTATAACAATAATTGCGTTTACCAACCATTATTCAACCTTGTTTTCTGCAAGGTGGGGACACTGGGTGCGCTGTTTTAATTCAATCATTCAGTCATTCAACCTTGTTATTCCTCATACTCTGGAGAAGGGTATTCATTTTTAAACATTGAGGAAAACATTGAGAAAACGTATTGTAATGAATCGGTGTGGTGTCAGTGTGTGTGTGTGTGTGTCAGAGAGAGAGAGAGAGAGAGAGAGTGGGAGAGAGAGAGGGGAAACAGACAGACAGAGAGATGAGGAGGTGAGAGGGAGAGAACAGATGCTGCGCTGAAGACGAGACGAAGAGTTGAGAGGTGGAAGAGGAGGAGAGGAGAGTCACACAAGGAGAAGAGGAAGAGAAGAGGAGAAAAGTGGAGACAGAGGGAACAGAGGAAAAGAAAGGAGAGGAGAGGAGAGGAAAGGAGAGGAGGGGAGAGGAGGTGAGAGGAGAGAGGGAGAGAGGACAGAGGAAGAGAGAGAGGAGATGAGAGGAGGAGAGAGGAGAGGAGGGGAGAGGAGGTGAGAGGAGGAGAGGAGGTGAGAGGAGGGAGAGGAGGTGAGAGGAGGGGAGAGAGGAGAGAGGGGAGTCTCTCTCTCTCTGTCTCTCTCTGTCTCTCTCTCTCTAAACTGCCCTCGGCGAGGCCTTCGGACTTTTCTATTAAAAAAG
The DNA here is from genome assembly GCA_002895965.2 of Coryphaenoides rupestris. Lineage (NCBI taxonomy): Eukaryota > Metazoa > Chordata > Actinopteri > Gadiformes > Macrouridae > Coryphaenoides > Coryphaenoides rupestris. The sequence continues at coordinate 3,656 of PIJE02003825.1, read as the reverse complement.
ACGGTTCGTCGCAAGTGCTACGGTGGCTCGAGGCCGTCTCCTCGGTGGTGTTGGCCGTCCAGGACAATATGTCCGCCCGCCCCCCCCCGCCCATAACAAACAGACACACACACACACAACACAACTGTCTGTCTGGTTTTTTGTGGTGTATTGTCATTTCATGTTCCATGGTTTTCTTTTTTGCTTCTGTTCCTTTGTTATACATTATTGAGTCCTTGTATAATCCCCTCTCGCTCTCTCTCTGTCTGTCTCTGTGTCCGTTCGGTGCCAAAACACAAAGCCGGTCGCCCGTCGGTCGGTCCGCTCCCCGTGTCTTACCAGGCGGGCGAGTGGGGGCCGCTCCCGCCGCCGCCGCCGGCCTCCATCGCGCCATACATCTCGGCCAGCTTCTTGAACCGCGGCCCCCACTCGCTGAGGTAGTCGTACTCGTGGTCGCCGTGGCCGTCGCCCGTCGACTGCAGCGAGCTCAGCGACTCGGCCACGGAGCCCTCGCCCTCGTAGGCGTACGTCTGCAGCGAGTCGTAGGGCGGCGCGCACGGGTCCGCGTCCGCCTCCAGCAGCTTGGCGAGCACGTAGCCGCGCACGCTGCTGTCGCCCTCGCCGCCGCCGCCGCCGCCGCCGCCGCCGCCGCCGCCGATGTTACCGTTGCCGCCCAGGCCCACGCCCAGGCCGCCCGCCACCATCACGCCGCACGCGTGGGGCACGTAGCGCGACAGGCTCTCGATCTCGGGCAGCATGTCCTGCCGCGTCTTGCCCGGGCCGCCGGCGCCGCCGCCGCCGTTGCCGTTGCCGTTGTGGCGGTGGACCTCGCGCGGGTTCCACATGGCGGCGATGTCGAAGGCCTCCGTGTCCTCCTCGCCGCCGCCCTCGTCGTCGTAGCGCACGATGTTCTCGTGCACGTTCTCCTCCTCGTCGCACGGGTACGGCTTCTTGCGGTGCGTGCGCAGCGAGAGCATCAGCAGGATCATCACTATGGCAACAGGATGGCAGGGGCGGGGTGGGGGAGGGAGGGGAGATATATTAAGTATGGATGACTGGAGACTGTGTTGTGCATGTTGTCGACTTTTGAAGGAGCTTTTGAGTTTTCCTTGTGGCTCGTAATCTAAAATCAAAGCAGCAAAGGACTGTAAAATGCTTTAAGACAGAAAATAAATGCGGTTTCTCTGTTCAGTTCCCAATGCCAGGACACGCAAGACGGACGGAAAATATGAAAACAAGGTTTGTCTCTCAGAACAAATAAACCTCAAAACCAATCTCAATCAAAACGCCCAGCCTTGACTTTATGTTACATCATTACTTTTTACTTTCAATCCAATTGATGCACTTTGTTTGAAGTACTTTATGTCCCCATAAGTAGGCTACTTACTTTCCGCTTGCTACTTCATTCGCTTTCATTATCGTTTTAAATTCAAGTCGGCATAACTACTTAATTTCTACATTATTGGAGAAATTAAGTAAAGGGGTCCCTTTAAAATTCATCTGGGTGAGTCACCAAATTCAAAGTCTCTCTATGTATTGTTCTAATGTATTTATTAATGATGTATATGTATTTATTAATGATATATATGATACATTTACATTACATTTGAACACATTACTGTAGTGAATGCCGTTGGAATAAAGAGATTTTATTTAAGGGCTCCACCCACCCTCACCCCGGTCTCCCCTATGACTCCACCCCCCATGACTCTGCCATGATCCCCCATTACTCCCTCCCATGGCTCCCCCCATGACTCCGACGTGACTCTCCCATGACTCCGCCATGACTCCCCCATGACTCCCCTGTGACTCCCCCCCATTACTCCCCCATGACTCCCCCCATGACTCAAACACTGAAGGCAGAGGAGGTGTTGGAGGCTAGTGGCGGTAGATGGGTCGTGGAATGGCGGTGACGATGACCACGACCATGACTCACCCAGCAGGACGAAGATGCAGGCCAGGATGGCGATGAGCGCGCCCTGGCTGAGGCTGGCCGGCAGGCTGTAGGCCTCGGCCTTGCAGGACATGGCCTTGCCGTCGTGGTCGCAGCTGCACACGCGGATGGTCATGGTGGCCGTGCTGGTCTGCACCGGCTGCTCCCCGTCCGAGATGACGACGGCCAGGGAGAAGACGGTGGGCTCCCGCTTGGCCCAGCCGCCACGCCGGGTCTGGATCCACGCCGTGTTGTCTGGGTGGTTCCCACAGCACCAGGAAAATGGAGGAGACGGAGGGGGCCGAGTGAGTTTTTTAGGTGGGAAAGTTTAAACTTTCCCACCTAAAAAACTAACTCGGCCCCCTCCGGACATTGTGAAGCTACCTTGGTTGTCTCTGAGGGCGGAGTTAAGGTTGTTTATAAGGACATTGTGAAGCTACCTTGGTTGTCTCTGAGGGCGGAGTTAAGGTTGTTTATAAGGACATTGTGAAGCTACCTTGGTTGTCTCTGAGGGCGGAGTTAAGGTTGTTTATAAAGGACATTGTGAAGCTACCTTGGTTGTCTCTGAGGGTGGAGTTAAGGTTGTTTAATAAGGACATTGTGAAGCTACCTTGGTTGTCTCTGAGGGCGGAGTTAAGGTTGTTTATAAGGACATTGTGAAGCTACCTTGGTTGTCTCTGAGGGCGGAGTTAAGGTTGTTTATAAGGACATTGTGAAGCTACCTTGGTTGTCTCTGAGGGCGGAGTTAAGGTTGTTTATAAGGACATTGTGAAGCTACCTTGGTTGTCTTTGAGGGCGAAGTTAAGGTTGTTTATAAGGACATTGTGAAGCTACCTTGGTTGTCTCTGAGGGTGGAGTTAAGGTTGTTTATAAGGACATTGTGAAGCTACCTTGGTTGTCTCTGAGGGCGGAGTTAAGGTTGTTTATAAGGACATTGTGAAGCTACCTTGGTTGTCTCTGAGGGTGGAGTTAAGGTTGTTTATAAGGACATTGTGAAGCTACCTTGGTTGTCTCTGAGGGCGGAGTTAAGGTTGTTTATAAGGACATTGTGAAGCTACCTTGGTTGTCTCTGAGGGCGGAGTTAAGGTTGTTTATAAGGACATTGTGAAGCTACCTTGGTTGTCTCTGAGGGCGGAGTTAAGGTTGTTTACAAGGACATTGTGAAGCTACCTTGGTTGTCTCTGAGGGCGGAGTTAAGGTTGTTTATAAGGACATTGTGAAGCTACCTTGGTTGTCTCTGAGGGCGGAGTTAAGGTTGTTTATAAGGACATTGTGAAGCTACCTTGGTTGTCTCTGAGGGCGGAGTTAAGGTTGTTTACAAGGACATTGTGAAGCTACCTTGGTTGTCTCTGAGGGCGGAGTTAAGGTTGTTTATAAGGACATTGTGAAGCTACCTTGGTTGTCTCTGAGGGCGGAGTTAAGGTTGTTTATAAGGACATTGTGAAGCTACCTTGGTTGTCTCTGAGGGCGGAGTTAAGGTTGTTTATAAGGACATTGTGAAGCTACCTTGGTTGTCTCTGAGGCCGGAGTCTACAGGTCTGTTTTATAAGGACATTGTGAAGGCATACCTTGGTTTGTTCTCTGAGCGGTGGAGTTAAGGGTTTGTTTTATAAGGACATTGTGAAGCTACCTGGTGTGTCTCTGAGGGGTGGAGTGTAAGGTTGTTTATAAGGACATTGTGAAGCTACCTTGGTTGTCTCTGAGGGCGGAGTTAAGGTTGTTTATAAGGACATTGTGAAGCTAC